>JAEIFK010000452.1:0-10033 GCA_018901825.1 Drosophila funebris
AGATATGTCCAACAATTGCAAAATAACGGATCTTTCGACGAAAATCAAATATGTCCAAAAATGACAAAATAACGGATTTTTCCGACAAGAATCAGATATGGGCAAAAATGGCAAAAATAGCGGTTATTCCGACAAAAATCAGATATGTCCAAAAATTGCAAAATAACGGATTTTTCGCCGAAAATCAGGTATGTACAAAAATGACAAAATAACGTATTTTTCCGACAAGAATCAGATTTGGGAAAAAATGGCAAAAATAGCGGTTATTCCGACAAAAATCAGATATGTCCAAAAATGACAAAATAACGAATTTTTCGACGAAAATCAGATATGTGCAAAAATGGCAAAAACAGCGGTTATTCCGACAAAAATCAAAAATATATCCAAAAATTACATAATAACGGATTTTTCGACGAAAATCAGATATGTACAAAAATGACAAAATAACGGATTTTTCCGACAAGAATCAGATATGGGAAAAAATGGCAAAAATAGCGGTTATTCCGACAAAAATCAGATATGTCCAAAAATGACAAAATAACGAATTTTTCGACAAAAATCAGATATGTGCAAAAATAGCGGTTATTCCGACAAAAATCAAAAATATCCAAAAAGTACATAATAACGGATTTTTCAACGAAAATCAGTTACGTTCAAAAATCACAAAATATCGGATTTTTTCGACAACAATCAGATATGTCCAATAATGGCAAAATAACGGATTTTTCGACGAAAATCAGATATGTACAAAAATGACAAAATAACGGATTTTTCCGACAAGAATCAGATATGGGAAAAAATGGCAAAAATAGCGGTTATTCCGACAAAAATCAGATATGTACAAAAAAGAAAAAATAACGGATTTTTCCGACAAGAATCAGATATGGGCAAAAATGGAAAAAATAGCGGTTATTCCGACAAAAATCAGATATGTCCAAAAATTGCAAAATAACGGATTTTTCGCCGAAAATCAGGTATGTACAAATATGACAAAATAACGTATTTTTCCGACAAGAATCAGATTTGGGAAAAAATGGCAAAAATAGCGGTTATTCCGACAAAAATCAGATATGTCCAAAAATGACAAAATAACGAATTTTTCGACGAAAATCAGATATGTGCAAAAATGGCAAAAACAGCGGTTATTCCTACAAAAATCAAAAAATATATCCAAAAATTACATAATAACGGATTTTTCGACGAAAATCAGATATGTACAAAAATGACAAAATAACGGATTTTTCGACAAGAATCACATATGGGAAAAAATGGCAAAAATAGCGGTTATTCCGACAAAATTCAGATATGTCCAAAAATTGCAAAATAATGGATTTTTTGACGAAAATCAGATATGTAAAAAAATGACAAAATAACGGATTTTTCCGACGAGAATCAGATATGGGAAAAAATGGCAAAAATAGCGGTTACTCCGACAAAAATCATATATGTACAAAAATGACAAAATAACGGATTTTTCCGACAAGAATCACATATGGGCAAAAATGGCAAAAATAGCGGTTATTCCGACAAAATTCAGATATGTCCAAAAATTGCAAAATAATGGATTTTTTGACGAAAATCAGATATGTAAAAAAATGACAAAATAACGGATTTTTTCGACAACAATCAGATATGTCCAAAAATGACAAAGTAACGAATTTTTCGATAAAAATCAGATATGTCCAAAAATTGCAAAATAACGGATTTTTTGTACAAAAATGTCAAAATAACGTATTTTTCCGACAAGAATCAGATTTGGGAAAAAATGGTAAAAATAGCCGTTATTCCGACAAAAATCAAATATTTCCAAAAATGACAAAATAACGAATTTTTCGACGAAAATCAGATATGTGCAAAAATGGCAAAAATAGCAGTTATTCCGACAAAAATCAAAAATATATCCAAAAATTACATAACGGATTTTTCAACGAAAATCAGATACGTTCAAAAATCACAAAATAACGGATTTTTTCGACAACAATCAGATATGTCAAATAATGGCAAAATAACGGATTTTTCGACGAAAATCAGATATGTACAAAAAAGAAAAAATAACGGATTTTTCCGACGAGAATCAGATATGGGAAAAAATGGCAAAAATAGCGGTTATTCCGACAAAAATCAAAAATATATCCAAAAATTACATAATAACGGATTTTTCAACGAAAATCAGATACGTTCAAAAATCACAAAATAACGGAATTTTTCGACAACAATCAGATATGTCCAATAATGGATTTTTCGACGAAAATCAGATATGTACAAAAATGACAAAATAACGAATTTTTCGACGAAAATCAGATATGTGCAAAAATTGCAAAATAACGGATCTTTCGACAAAAATCAGATACGTTCAAAAATCACAAATTAACAAATTTTTCCGACAAGAATCAGATATGGGAAAAAATGGCAAAAATAGCGGTTATTCCGACAAAAAATCAGATATGTACAAAAATGGCAAAATAAGGGATTTTTCCGACAAGAATCAGATATGGGAAAAAATGGCAAAAATAGCGGTTATTCCGACAAAAATCAGATATGTCCAATAATGGCAAAATAACGGATTTTTCGACGAAAATCAGATATGTGCAAAAATGGCAAAAACAGCGGTTATTCCTACAAAAATCAAAAATATATCCAAAAATTACATAATAACGGATTTTTCGACGAAAATCAGATATGTACAAAAATGACAAAATAACGGATTTTTCGACAAGAATCACATATGGGAAAAAATGGCAAAAATAGCGGTTATTCCGACAAAATTCAGATATGTCCAAAAATTGCAAAATAATGGATTTTTTGACGAAAATCAGATATGTAAAAAAATGACAAAATAACGGATTTTTCCGACGAGAATCAGATATGGGAAAAAATGGCAAAAATAGCGGTTACTCCGACAAAAATCATATATGTTCAAAAATGACAAAATAACGGATTTTTCCGACAAGAATCACATATGGGCAAAAATGGCAAAAATAGCGGTTATTCCGACAAAATTCAGATATGTCCAAAAATTGCAAAATAATGGATTTTTTGACGAAAATCAGATATGTAAAAAAATGACAAAATAACGGATTTTTTCGACAACAATCAGATATGTCCAAAAATGACAAAGTAACGAATTTTTCGATAAAAATCAGATATGTCCAAAAATTGCAAAATAACGGATTTTTTGTACAAAAATGACAAAATAACGTATTTTTCCGACAAGAATCAGATTTGGGAAAAAATGGTAAAAATAGCCGTTATTCCGACAAAAATCAAATATTTCAAAAATGACAAAATAACGAATTTTTCGACGAAAATCAGATATGTGCAAAAATGGCAAAAATAGCAGTTATTCCGACAAAAATCAAAAATATATCCAAAAATTACATAACGGATTTTTCAACGAAAATCAGATATGTAAAAAAATGACAAAATAACGGATTTTTCCGACGAGAATCAGATATGGGAAAAAATGGCAAAAATAGCGGTTACTCCGACAAAAATCATATATGTACAAAAATGACAAAATAACGGATTTTTCCGACAAGAATTACATATGGGCAAAAATAGCGGTTATTCCGACAAAATTCAGATATGTCCAAAAATTGCAAAATAATGGATTTTTTGACGAAAATCAGATATGTAAAAAAATGACAAAATAACGGTTTTTTCGACAACAATCAGATATGTCCAAAAATGACAAAGTAACGAATTTTTCGATAAAAATCAGATATGTCCAAAAATTGCAAAATAACGGATTTTTCGTACAAAAATGTCAAAATAACGTATTTTTCCGACAAGAATCAGATTTGGGAAAAAATGGTAAAAATAGCCGTTATTCCGACAAAAATCAAATATTTCCAAAAATGACAAAATAACGAATTTTTCGACGAAAATCAGATATGTGCAAAAATGGCAAAAATAGCAGTTATTCCGACAAAAATCAAAAATATATCCAAAAATTACAAAATAACGGATTTTTCAACGAAAATCAGATACGTTCAAAAATCACAAAATAACGGATTTTTTCGACAACAATCAGATATGTCAAATAATGGCAAAATAACGGATTTTTCGACGAAAATCAGATATGTACAAAAAAAGACAAAATAACGGATTTTTCCGACGAGAATCAGATATGGGAAAAAATGGCAAAAATAGCGGTTATTCCGACAAAAATCAAAAATATATCCAAAAATTACATAATAACGGATTTTTCAACGAAAATCAGATACGTTCAAAAATCACAAAATAACGGAATTTTTCGACAACAATCAGATATGTCCAATAATGGATTTTTCGACGAAAATCAGATATGTACAAAAATGACAAAATAACGAATTTTTCGACGAAAATCAGATATGTGCAAAAATTGCAAAATAACGGATCTTTCGACAAAAATCAGATACGTTCAAAAATCACAAATTAACGAATTTTTCCGACAAGAATCAGATATGGGAAAAAATGGCAAAAATAGCGGTTATTCCGACAAAAATCAGATATGTACAAAAATGGCAAAATAACGGATTTTTCCGACAAGAATCAGATATGGGAAAAAATGGCAAAAATAGCGGTTATTCCGACAAAAATCAGATATGTCCAAAAATGGCAAAATAACGGATTTTTCGACGAAAATCAGGTATGTACAAATATGACAAAATAACGTATTTTTCCGACAAGAATCAGATTTGGGAAAAAATGGCAAAAATAGCGGTTATTCCGACAAAAATCAGATATGTCCAAAAATGACAAAATAACGAATTTTTCGACGAAAATCAGATATGTGCAAAAATGGCAAAAACAGCGGTTATTCCGACAAAAATCAAAAATATATCCAAAAATTACATAATAACGGATTTTTCGACGAAAATCAGATATGTACAAAAATGACAAAATAACGGATTTTTCGACAAGAATCACATATGGGAAAAAATGGCAAAAATAGCGGTTATTCCGACAAAATTCAGATATGTCCAAAAATTGCAAAATAATGGATTTTTTGACGAAAATCAGATATGTAAAAAAATGACAAAATAACGGATTTTTCCGACGAGAATCAGATATGGGAAAAAATGGCAAAAATAGCGGTTACTCCGACAAAAATCATATATGTACAAAAATGACAAAATAACGGATTTTTCCGACAAGAATCACATATGGGCAAAAATGGCAAAAATAGCGGTTATTCCGACAAAATTCAGATATGTCCAAAAATTGCAAAATAATGGATTTTTTGACGAAAATCAGATATGTAAAAAAATGACAAAATAACGGATTTTTTCGACAACAATCAGATATGTCCAAAAATGACAAAGTAACGAATTTTTCGATAAAAATCAGATATGTCCAAAAATTGCAAAATAACGGATTTTTCGCCGAAAATCAGATATGTACAAAAATGACAAAATAACGTATTTTTCCGACAAGAATCAGATTTGGGAAAAAATGGTAAAAATAGCCGTTATTCCGACAAAAATCAAATATTTCAAAAATGACAAAATAACGAATTTTTCGACGAAAATCAGATATGTGCAAAAATGGCAAAAATAGCAGTTATTCCGACAAAAATCAAAAATATATCCAAAAATTACATAACGGATTTTTCAACGAAAATCAGATACGTTCAAAAATCACAAAATAACGGATTTTTCCGACAAGAATCAGATATGGGAAAAAATGGCAAAATAACGGATTTTTCGACGAAAATCAGATATGTACAAAAAAGAAAAAATAACGGATTTTTCCGACGAGAATCAGATATGGGAAAAAATGGCAAAAATAGCGGTTATTCCGACAAAAATCAAAAATATATCCAAAAATTACATAATAACGGATTTTTCAACGAAAATCAGATACGTTCAAAAATCACAAAATAACGGAATTTTTCGACAACAATCAGATATGTCCAATAATGGCAAAATAATGGATTTTTCGACGAAAATCAGATATGTACAAAAATGACAAAATAACGGATTTTTCCGACAAGAATCAGATATGTCCAATAATGGCAAAATAACGGATTTTTCGACGAAAATCAGATATGTACAAAAAAGAAAAAATAACGGATTTTTCCGACGAGAATCAGATATGGGAAAAAATGGCAAAAATAGCGGTTATTCCGACAAAAATCAAAAATATATCCAAAAATTACATAATAACGGATTTTTCAACGAAAATCAGATACGTTCAAAAATCACAAAATAACGGAATTTTTCGACAACAATCAGATATGTCCAATAATGGATTTTTCGACGAAAATCAGATATGTACAAAAATGACAAAATAACGAATTTTTCGACGAAAAATCAGATATGTGCAAAAATTACAAAATAACGGATTTTTCAACAAAAATCAGATACGTTCAAAAATCACAAAATAACGGAATTTTTCGACAAAAATCAGATATGTCCAAAAATGGCAAAATAACGGATTTTTCGACGAAAATCAGATATGTACAAAAATGACAAAATAACGGATTTTTCCGACAAGAATCAGATATGTCCAAAAATGGCAAAATAACGGATTTTTCGACGAAAATCAGATATGTACAAAAATGACAAAATAACGGATTTTTCCGACGAGAATCAGATATGGGAAAAAATGGCAAAAATAGCGGTTATTCCGACAAAAATCAAAAATATATCCAAAAATTACATAATAACGGATTTTTCAACGAAAATCAGATACGTTCAAAAATCACAAAATAACGGAATTTTTCGACAACAATCAGATATGTCCAATAATGGAAAAACGGTTTTTTCGACGAAAATCAGATATGTACAAAAATGACAAAATAACGAATTTTTTCGACGAAAAATCAGATATGTGCAAAAATTGCAAAATAACGGATTTTTCGACAAAAATCAGATACGTACAAAAATGGCAAAATAACGGATTTTTCCGACAAGAATCAGATATGGGAAAAAATGGCAAAAATAGCGGTTATTTCGACAAAAAATCAGATATGTCCAAAAATGACAAAATAACGAATTTTTCGACGAAAATCAGATATGTCAAAAATGGCAAAAATAGCGGTTATTCCGACAAAAATCAAAAATATATCCAAAAATTACATAATAACGGATTTTTCGACGAAAATCAGATATGTACAAAAATCACAAAATAACGAATTTTTCCGACAAGAATCAGATATGGGAAAAAATGGCAAAAATAGCGGTTATTCCGACAAAAATCAGATATGTACAAAAATGGCAAAATAACGGATTTTTCCGACAAGAATCAGATATGGGAAAAAATGGCAAAAATAGCGGTTATTCCGACAAAAATCAGATATGTCCAAAAATGGCAAAAATAACGGATTTTTCGACGAAAATCAGATATGTACAAAAATGACAAAATAACGGATTTTTCCGACGAGAATCAGATATGGGAAAAAATGGCAAAAATAGCGGTTATTCCGACAAAAATCAGATATGTATCCAAAAATTGCAAAATAACGGATTTTTCGACGAAAATCAGATATGTACAAAAATGACAAAATAACGGATTTTTCCGACAAGAATCAGATATGGGAAAAAATGGCAAAAATAGCGGTTATTCCGACAAAAATCAGATATGTCCAAAAATTGCAAAATAACGGATTTTTCGCCGAAAATCAGATGTACAAAAATGACAAAATAACGAATTTTTCGACAAAAATCAGATATGTGCAAAAATAGCGGTTATTCCGACAAAAATCAAAAATATATCCAAAAAGTACATAATAACGGATTTTTCAACGAAAATCAGTTACGTTCAAAAATCACAAAATATCGGATTTTTTCGACAACAATCAGATATGTCCAATAATGGCAAAATAACGAATTTTTCGACGAAAATCAGATATGTCCAACAATTGCAAAATAACGGATCTTTCGACGAAAATCAAATATGTCCAAAAATGACAAAATAACGAATTTTTCGACAAAAATAAGATATGTACAAAAATTGCAAAATAACGGATCTTTCGACAAAAATCAAAAATATATCCAAAAATTACATAATAGCGGATTTTTCAACGAAAAGTAGATACGTTCAAATATCACAATATAACGGATTTTTTCGACAACAATCAGATATGTCCAATAATGGCAAAATAACGGATTTTTCGACGAAAATCAGATATGTACAAAAATGACAAAATAACGGATTTTTCCGACAAGAATCAGATATGGGAAAAAATGGCAAAAATAGCGGTTATTCCGACAAAAATCAGATATGTACAAAAATTACAAAATAACGGATTTTTCCGACAAGAATCAGATATGGGCAAAAATGGAAAAAATAGCGGTTATTCCGACAAAAATCAGATATGTCCAAAAATTGCAAAATAACGGATTTTTCGCCGAAAATCAGATATGTACAAATATGACAAAATAACGTATTTTTCCGACAAGAATCAGATTTGGGAAAAAATGGCAAAAATAGCGGTTATTCCGACAAAAATCAGATATGTCCAAAAATGACAAAATAACGAATTTTTCGACGAAAATCAGATATGTGCAAAAATGGCAAAAAAAGCGGTTATTCCGACAAAAATCAAAAATATATCCAAAAATTACATAATAACGGATTTTTCGACGAAAATCAGATATGTACAAAAATGACAAAATAACGGATTTTTTCGACAAGAATCACATATGGGAAAAAATGGCAAAAATAGCGGTTATTCCGACAAAAATCAGATATGTCCAAAAATTGCAAAATAATGGATTTTTTCGACGAAAATCAGATATGTACAAAAATGACAAAATAACGGATTTTTCCGACGAGAATCAGATAATGGAAAAAATGGCAAAAATAGCGGTTACTCCGACAAAAATCATATATGTACAAAAATGACAAAATAACGGATTTTTCCGACAAGAATCAGATATGGGAAAAAATGGCAAAAATAGCGGTTATTCCGACAAAAATCAGATATGTCCAAATATTGCAAAATAACGGATTTTTCGCCGAAAATCAGATATGTACAAAAATGGTAAAATAACGTATTTTTCCGACAAGACTCAGATATGGGAAAAAATGGCAAAAATAGCGGTTATTCCGACAAAAATCAGATATGTCCAAAAATTGCAAAATAACGGATTTTTCGCCGAAAATCAGATATGTACAAAAATGACAAAATAACGTATTTTTCCGACAAGAATCAGATTTGGGAAAAAATATCAAAAATAGCGGTTATTCCGACAAAAATCAGATATGTGCAAAAATGGCAAAAACAGCGGTTATTCCGACAAAAATCAAAAATATATCCAAAAATTACATAATAACGGATTTTTCGACGAAAATCAGATATGTACCAAAATGACAAAATAACGGATTTTTCGACAAGAATCACATATGGAAAAAAATGGCAAAAATAGCGGTTATTCCGACAAAATTCAGATATGTCCAATAATGGCAAAATAACGGATTTTTCTACAAAAATCAGATATGTACAAAAATGACAAAATAACGGATTTTTCCGACAAGAATCAGATATGGGAAAAAATGGCAATAACGGATTTTTCTACAAAAATCAGATAAGTACAAAAATGACAAAATAACGGATTTTTCCGACAAGAATCAGATATGGGAAAAAATGGCAAAAATAGCGGTTATTCCGACAAAAATCAGATATGTCCAAAAATGACAAAATAACGAATTTTTCGACAAAAATCAGATATGTGCAAAAATAGCGGTTATTCCGACAAAAATCAAAAATATATCCAAAAAGTACATAATAACGGATTTTTCAACGAAAATCAGTTACGTTCAAAAATCACAAAATATCGGATTTTTTCGACAACAATCAGATATGTCCAATAATGGCAAAATAACGAATTTTTCGACGAAAATCAGATATGTCCAACAATTGCAAAATAACGGATCTTTCGACGAAAATCAAATATGTCCAAAAATGACAAAATAACGAATTTTTCGACAAAAATAAGATATGTACAAAAATTGCAAAATAACGGATCTTTCGACAAAAATCAAAAATATATCCAAAAATTACATAATAGCGGATTTTTCAACGAAAAGTAGATACGTTCAAATA
>JAEIFK010000453.1:0-24945 GCA_018901825.1 Drosophila funebris
ATGTTTATTAAATGTAACAGTGTAATTGAATATTAATGTGGAATATATAATGAAGATGATCAGCATCCAATTTTCGTCAACAGCTTTCAATCCTTCGTAGACAACTTTCGCTAACAACTTGACTCAGCTTTACAACTTTTCGACGACGTTTTCTACTCCAGCTTGCGACTTCTTTCTTCAGCTTTTACGACTTCAGCTTGTGCATTCAACTTGTACACTCTGCTGCGACTTCTAAAACTCTTCTGCGACTTCTTTACTCTACTGCGACATTTACACTCTGCTGCTACTTCTCAACTCTGACGATCTCCTCGTTCGACTCTTCTTCTTCTATATCTCGCGTTGCCATCCAGTTACGCTGCTACTTGTTGAGGTTAGGCGTTGCCACTTAGTTATACTGCTACTCTTCGTTACATTCGGTCATCCTGATCACTTGCGTCTGACCTAGACGACAACAGCTCTTCATTTTGGTCAACGTATTTCCATAATTTCATATTGTCGGTACTTGTTGAGGTTACAGCTGGGCCTTCTTCCTGTGCAGCTTTCTTGACATCATATCGTCCGTTGCGTTTGACTTTTACTATCTCATATGGAACAAGAAAAGTACTAGCAAGTTTTTTTCCCTGCGACAAACTGTGTGCGTTGTATGGCCACTAAGTCGCCTTCCTTATATCCATACTCGCTCTTACGCTTTTTGTCGTGGTTCTCTTTGTATTTCTTCTGAGCCAGCAAAATATTGTTCTTTGCCTGCTCGCGCATTTGCAGTCTCTCATTGTCAAATTCTTCAACCAGTTCCAGCTCCAACATTGAAGTAATCTTGTCGCTGATCTTGCAGTGCATTTTGACTCCAAACATTAGTTCAAACGGTGACTTCTTTGTTGAACAGTGAACGTGTGAATTAATGGCTCTCTGCACTTGAGGAACAAACTTGTACCATTTAGACGTATCTTCTTCAGACAGCTTACTGATAATTGACAAGATGCTCCTGTTAACTCGTTCTATTTGTCCATTGCCACGTGCAACTCCAGTGGTTGTCCAAATGTGTTCGATTCCCTTGTCCTTGACGTAATCAATAAAAGCATTTGAGGTAAATGCGACTCTCTCTGTCGCTGACGATTCGCGATGGATGTCCGAAAATGTTGGACCACTCATCGAGCTTCTTTAAGACCTCGTCACTGCTCTGTACTCTTAGTTGTAAACAGCCAAACAAACTTCGTGAATGCATCAACTACTCCAAAAATAAACTTATATTGTTTTGCGGAAGCGTCCATTGGTCCTAAATGATCGACGTGTAGAGTGTGTAGCGGCTTGTCTCCTTTGTCTATACAATACAAAAGTCCTTCTTGTTTTCCCCGCTTTTTGTTGACTATGATACATTTGATGCAAGTATTTATCACCTGAGCGACTTTTCTTTCCATGAGTGGTATCCAGAATTGTTGTTGCAAAGCGTGCATCGTTTTTTGCAAAGCAAAGTGACCACTATTGTGAGCATCAGCAATTATTTCATGCTCCATACACCTGGGTACCACCAACAGTTTATCGCCTTCAACGTGTTTGTAGAGAATTCCGCCTTTAACTTTAAACCCTTCGTACTGACGAGTTTTCATTATTTCTAGTATCGCCTTAATGTAATCATCCATTACAGGTACAGGGAAGCAGTCTTTGAGCACCATCGTGTTGAGTTGTCGAAAATCCACACATTGACTCTGCTCGTGCCATCTTTTTTCTTGACGATCACAACTCGGCTTGCAAAATTTGATGTAGACTTGCGCACTATGCCTTCCTGTAGCCAATCGTCTACTTGCTGCTTGACCACATCGCATTCCACTGGTGTACAACGACTTGGTTGGCGTAATCTTCATCTGCACTGGACATTCAATAGGTGATTCAGATGCCTTGTACCCAGAAATGACCGACTTGATCAATGACATAAACTGCGGGGAGCATTTATATTATTTCCATCCTCAACGATATTATAAATACCTAGCTCATTTGGTTCAGCGCTGTCTGGCCGCGCTAAAACCTTTGAAAAAGTGAATTCTCCTTTATTCAGCGTTACACAAAACTTCGATGCAAAGTCGTATCCCAGCAGGCCGTCATTCTCAATATTGTTGTCGGGAACAACCACAAATTTCTGCTCCGTTTTCAAACCGTCTATGTCTACGATGCCAACAAACATACCCAACGGTTGAGTCTTGCTGTTTCCCAAGCCACGCAAAATAGAATAGCACTTCTCCAGCGTAACATTGGACATCTTCTTGAAGACGCACTGACGAATGATTGTCACATCCGATCCCGTATGGACTAAGCATGCTACTTCAATGCCATTCAACACAACTATTTTAAGGCGCTTGTCATCTTTCACAACGTTGACATTCTGTATAACTTGTGGACAGTTTTTGGAAATATGTCCCACGCCTTCGCATTTAAAACACTTTGTTTCAGCTTTACAGTCCTTTCTCATGTGATCGGTTGAACCACAATTAAAGCAACGTATACTTTTCGCACTAGGCATATGTTTCTTGCCACCACTGTAGGTTTTATTCTGCTTCTCGTTTCCACATTTGCGTTCATATGTGTCAAATTTTTCTTTCAGCTCTTGATAAGTCTTGCATTCATACAATCCAAATTTGTATTCCGTTTTAACATCCAAACCATGAACTATATAGCCAATAACGGACTCTTCATCTACATTTCCTTGCGCAGCTATTTTCTTCATATTCAACACATATTCTAGAAAATTCTCAACTTTTTTTCATCTTTGTCTCATTCAGTTTTGTGTGTACATCGGCACTTCTTAGCGTACGCTTAAATTCGGCTATTAGGACGCATTTTAAATCATCATAGTTATTCACAACAACGGATTCCAAGAACAATTTAGCTAATTTCACCATTTTTCCGCGAGCTTGTACATATCTCTGTTTTTCGCTAAGTTCGTAAGCGTCTGCATTCTGCTCGAAATTAGTAAACCACTGCTCGACTGGTATATTATCGCCCACAAAGTCCGGAACAATTTTATGAACATTTTCTGCTGAAATTTTCGGCTCTTTCTGCGAGATTTCATCGGCATGAATTTTTAAAGTAAGCAACTGAATTATTTGTTGCAAACTTCTATTATTTTCTTCTTGCATCTTTTCTATATAACTTTGACTTTCAGCTTTAGTGCTACTGCGTAATTCACTTCTTAATTGTATTCTGTCTATTCCTTCTTCGTTATTTTCTGTACCTCTGGCGGGTAGTTCACATACGCTGCGTGTTACTGCGCTTCGTGCTTTTCTCTTTTCTTCCTCTTTGTACATTCTTTCGTGCTTCTTTTCGACAAATGACGCAATTATTAATGTAATTTCACAATCTTACAATTCGCACTGTTTTATGGATTTGGCCATTGAATCTTCCTCAGACTCCAATATGCGATCCAAACGGTTGAGTCTTCCTCGCGCTCCAATATGCGATGCAAACCAAACGGTTGAGTCTTCCTCACGCTCCAATATGCGATCCAAACGGTTGAGCCCCCAAATGTAGAATGTTTATTAAATGTAACAGTGTAATTGAATATTAATGTGAAATATATAATGAAGATGAGCAGCATCCAATTTTCGTCAACAGCTTTCAATCCTTCGTAGACAACTTTCGCTAACAACTTGACTCAGCTTTACAACTTTTCGACGACGTTTTTCTACTCCAGCTTGCGACTTCTTTCTTCAGCTTTTACGACTTCAGCTTGTGCATTCAACTTGTACACTCTGCTGCGACTTCTAAAACTCTTCTGCGACTTCTTTTACTCTACTGCGACATTTACACTCTGCTGCTACTTCTCAACTCTGACGATCTCCTCGTTCGACTCTTCTTCTTCTATATCTCGCGTTGCCATCCAGTTACGCTGCTACTTGTTGAGGTTAGGCGTTGCCACTTAGTTATACTGCTACTCTTCGTTACATTCGGTCATCCTGATCACTTGCGTCTGACCCAGACGACAACAGCTCTTCATTTTGGTCAACGTATTTCCATAATTTCATATTGTCGGTACTTGTTGAGGTTACAGCTGGGCCTTCTACCTGTGCAGCTTTCTTGACATCATATCGTCCGTTGCGTTTGACTTTTACTATCTCATATGGAACAAGAAAAGTACTAGCAAGTTTTTTTTCCCTGCGACAAACTGTGTGCGTTGTATGGCCACTAAGTCGCCTTCCTTATATCCATACTCGCTCTTACGCTTTTTGTCGTGGTTCTCTTTGTATTTCTTCTGAGCCAGCAAAATATTGTTCTTTGCCTGCTCGCGCATTTGCAGTCTCTCATTGTCAAATTCTTCAACCAGTTCCAGCTCCAACATTGAAGTAATCTTGTCGCTGATCTTGCAGTGCATTTTGACTCCAAACATTAGTTCAAACGGTGACTTCTTTGTTGAACAGTGAACGTGTGAATTAATGGCTCTCTGCACTTGAGGAACAAACTTGTACCATTTAGACGTATCTTCTTCAGACAGCTTACTGATAATTGACAAGATGCTCCTGTTAACTCGTTCTATTTGTCCATTGCCACGTGCAACTCCAGTGGTTGTCCAAATGTGTTCGATTCCCTTGTCCTTGACGTAATCAATAAAAGCATTTGAGGTAAATGCGACTCCTCTGTCGCTGACGATTCGCGATGGATGTCCGAAAATGTTGGACCACTCATCGAGCTTCTTTAAGACCTCGTCACTGCCTGTACTCTTAGTTGTAAACAGCCAAACAAACTTCGTGAATGCATCAACTACTCCAAAAATAAACTTATATTGTTTTGCGGAAGCGTCCATTGGTCCTAAATGATCGACGTGTAGAGTGTGTAGCGGCTTGTCTCCTTTGTCTATACAATACAAAAGTCCTTCTTGTTTTCCCCGCTTTTTGTTGACTATGATACATTTGATGCAAGTATTTATCACCTGAGCGACTTTTCTTTCCATGAGTGGTATCCAGAATTGTTGTTGCAAAGCGTGCATCGTTTTTTGCAAAGCAAAGTGACCACTATTGTGAGCATCAGCAATTATTTCATGCTCCATACACCTGGGTACCACCAACAGTTCATCGCCTTCAACGTGTTTGTAGAGAATTCCGCCTTTAACTTTAAACCCTTCGTACTGACGAGTTTTCATTATTTCTAGTATCGCCTTAATGTAATCATCCATTACAGGTACAGGGAAGCAGTCTTTGAGCACCATCGTGTTGAGTTGTCGAAAATCCACACATTGACTCTGCTCGTGCCATCTTTTTCTTGACGATCACAACTCGGCTTGCAAAATTTGATGTAGACTTGCGCACTATGCCTTCCTGTAGCCAATCGTCTACTTGCTGCTTGACCACATCGCATTCCACTGGTGTACAACGACTTGGTTGGCGTAATCTTCATCTGCACTGGACATTCAATAGGTGATTCAGATGCCTTGTACCCAGAAATGACCGACTTGATCAATGACATAAACTGCGGGGGAGCATTTATATTATTTCCATCCTCAACGATATTATAAATACCTAGCTCATTTGGTTCAGCGCTGTCTGGCCGCGCTAAAACCTTTGAAAAAGTGAATTCTCCTTTATTCAGCGTTACACAAAACTTCGATGCAAAGTCGTATCCCAGCAGGCCGTCATTCTCAATATTGTTGTCGGGAACAACCACAAATTTCTGCTCCGTTTTCAAACCGTCTATGTCTACGATGCCAACAAACATACCCAACGGTTGAGTCTTGCTGTTTCCCAAGCCACGCAAAATAGAATAGCACTTCTCCAGCGTAACATTGGACATCTTCTTGAAGACGCACTGACGAATGATTGTCACATCCGATCCCGTATGGACTAAGCATGCTACTTCAATGCCATTCAACACAACTATTTTAAGGCGCTTGTCATCTTTCACAACGTTGACATTCTGTATAACTTGTGGACAGTTTTTGGAAATATGTCCCACGCCTTCGCATTTAAAACACTTTGTTTCAGCTTTACAGTCCTTTCTCATGTGATCGGTTGAACCACAATTAAAGCAACGTATACTTTTCGCACTAGGCATATGTTTCTTGCCACCACTGTAGGTTTTATTCTGCTTCTCGTTTCCACATTTGCGTTCATATGTGTCAAATTTTTCTTTCAGCTCTTGATAAGTCTTGCATTCATACAATCCAAATTTGTATTCCGTTTTAACATCCAAACCATGAACTATATAGCCAATAACGGACTCTTCATCTACATTTCCTTGCGCAGCTATTTTCTTCATATTCAACACATATTCTAGAAAATTCTCAACTTTTTTCATCTTTGTCTCATTCAGTTTTGTGTGTACATCGGCACTTCTTAGCGTACGCTTAAATTCGGCTATTAGGACGCATTTTAAATCATCATAGTTATTCACAACAACGGATTCCAAGAACAATTTAGCTAATTTCACCATTTTTCCGCGAGCTTGTACATATCTCTGTTTTTCGCTAAGTTCGTAAGCGTCTGCATTCTGCTCGAAATTAGTAAACCACTGCTCGACTGGTATATTATCGCCCACAAAGTCCGGAACAATTTTATGAACATTTTCTGCTGAAATTTTCGGCTCTTTCTGCGAGATTTCATCGGCATGAATTTTTAAAGTAAGCAACTGAATTATTTGTTGCAAACTTCTATTATTTTCTTCTTGCATCTTTTCTATATAACTTTGACTTTCAGCTTTAGTGCTACTGCGTAATTCACTTCTTAATTGTATTCTGTCTATTCCTTCTTCGTTATTTTCTGTACCTCTGGCGGGTAGTTCACATACGCTGCGTGTTACTGCGCTTCGTGCTTTTCTTCCTCTTTCGTGCTTCTTTTCGACAAATGACGCAATTATTAATGTAACTTCACAATCTTACAATTCGCACTGTTTTATGGATTTGGCCATTGAATCTTCCTCAGACTCCAATATGCGATCCAAACGGTTGAGTCTTCCTCACGCTCCAATATGCGATCCAAACGGTTGAGTCTTCCTCACGCTCCAATATGCGATCCAAACGGTTGAGTCTTCCTCACGCTCCAATATGCGATCCAAACGGTTGAGTCTTCCTCACGCTCCAATATGCGATCCAAACGGTTGAGCACCCAAATGTAGAATGTTTATTAAATGTAACAGTGTAATTGAATATTAATGTGAAATATATAATGAAGATGATCAGCATCCAATTTTCGTCAACAGCTTTCAATCCTTCGTAGACAACTTTCGCTAACAACTTGACTCAGCTTTACAACTTTTCGACGACGTTTTTCTACTCCAGCTTGCGACTTCTTTCTTCAGCTTTTACGACTTCAGCTTGTGCATTCAACTTGTACACTCTGCTGCGACTTCTAAAACTCTTCTGCGACTTCTTTACTCTACTGCGACATTTACACTCTGCTGCTACTTCTCAACTCTGACGATCTCCTCGTTCGACTCTTCTTCTTCTATATCTCGCGTTGCCATCCAGTTACGCTGCTACTTGTTGAGGTTAGGCGTTGCCACTTAGTTATACTGCTACTCTTCGTTACATTCGGTCATCCTGATCACTTGCGTCTGACCCAGACGACAACAGCTCTTCATTTTGGTCAACGTATTTCCATAATTTCATATTGTCGGTACTTGTTGAGGTTACAGCTGGGCCTTCTACCTGTGCAGCTTTCTTGACATCATATCGTCCGTTGCGTTTGACTTTTACTATCTCATATGGAACAAGAAAAGTACTAGCAAGTTTTTTCCCTGCGACAAACTGTGTGCGTTGTATGGCCACTAAGTCGCCTTCCTTATATCCATACTCGCTCTTACGCTTTTTGTCGTGGTTCTCTTTGTATTTCTTCTGAGCCAGCAAAATATTGTTCTTTGCCTGCTCGCGCATTTGCAGTCTCTCATTGTCAAATTCTTCAACCAGTTCCAGCTCCAACATTGAAGTAATCTTGTCGCTGATCTTGCAGTGCATTTTGACTCCAAACATTAGTTCAAACGGTGACTTCTTTGTTGAACAGTGAACGTGTGAATTAATGGCTCTCTGCACTTGAGGAACAAACTTGTACCATTTAGACGTATCTTCTTCAGACAGCTTACTGATAATTGACAAGATGCTCCTGTTAACTCGTTCTATTTGTCCATTGCCACGTGCAACTCCAGTGGTTGTCCAAATGTGTTCGATTCCCTTGTCCTTGACGTAATCAATAAAAGCATTTGAGGTAAATGCGACTCCTCTGTCGCTGACGATTCGCGATGGATGTCCGAAAATGTTGGACCACTCATCGAGCTTCTTTAAGACCTCGTCACTGCCTGTACTCTTAGTTGTAAACAGCCAAACAAACTTCGTGAATGCATCAACTACTCCAAAAATAAACTTATATTGTTTTGCGGAAGCGTCCATTGGTCCTAAATGATCGACGTGTAGAGTGTGTAGCGGCTTGTCTCCTTTGTCTATACAATACAAAAGTCCTTCTTGTTTTCCCCGCTTTTTGTTGACTATGATACATTTGATGCAAGTATTTATCACCTGAGCGACTTTTCTTTCCATGAGTGGTATCCAGAATTGTTGTTGCAAAGCGTGCATCGTTTTTTGCAAAGCAAAGTGACCACTATTGTGAGCATCAGCAATTATTTCATGCTCCATACACCTGGGTACCACCAACAGTTCATCGCCTTCAACGTGTTTGTAGAGAATTCCGCCTTTAACTTTAAACCCTTCGTACTGACGAGTTTTCATTATTTCTAGTATCGCCTTAATGTAATCATCCATTACAGGTACAGGGAAGCAGTCTTTGAGCACCATCGTGTTGAGTTGTCGAAAATCCACACATTGACTCTGCTCGTGCCATCTTTTTCTTGACGATCACAACTCGGCTTGCAAAATTTGATGTAGACTTGCGCACTATGCCTTCCTGTAGCCAATCGTCTACTTGCTGCTTGACCACATCGCATTCCACTGGTGTACAACGACTTGGTTGGCGTAATCTTCATCTGCACTGGACATTCAATAGGTGATTCAGATGCCTTGTACCCAGAAATGACCGACTTGATCAATGACATAAACTGCGGGGGAGCATTTATATTATTTCCATCCTCAACGATATTATAAATACCTAGCTCATTTGGTTCAGCGCTGTCTGGCCGCGCTAAAACCTTTGAAAAAGTGAATTCTCCTTTATTCAGCGTTACACAAAACTTCGATGCAAAGTCGTATCCCAGCAGGCCGTCATTCTCAATATTGTTGTCGGGAACAACCACAAATTTCTGCTCCGTTTTCAAACCGTCTATGTCTACGATGCCAACAAACATACCCAACGGTTGAGTCTTGCTGTTTCCCAAGCCACGCAAAATAGAATAGCACTTCTCCAGCGTAACATTGGACATCTTCTTGAAGACGCACTGACGAATGATTGTCACATCCGATCCCGTATGGACTAAGCATGCTACTTCAATGCCATTCAACACAACTATTTTAAGGCGCTTGTCATCTTTCACAACGTTGACATTCTGTATAACTTGTGGACAGTTTTTGGAAATATGTCCCACGCCTTCGCATTTAAAACACTTTGTTTCAGCTTTACAGTCCTTTCTCATGTGATCGGTTGAACCACAATTAAAGCAACGTATACTTTTCGCACTAGGCATATGTTTCTTGCCACCACTGTAGGTTTTATTCTGCTTCTCGTTTCCACATTTGCGTTCATATGTGTCAAATTTTTCTTTCAGCTCTTGATAAGTCTTGCATTCATACAATCCAAATTTGTATTCCGTTTTAACATCCAAACCATGAACTATATAGCCAATAACGGACTCTTCATCTACATTTCCTTGCGCAGCTATTTTCTTCATATTCAACACATATTCTAGAAAATTCTCAACTTTTTTCATCTTTGTCTCATTCAGTTTTGTGTGTACATCGGCACTTCTTAGCGTACGCTTAAATTCGGCTATTAGGACGCATTTTAAATCATCATAGTTATTCACAACAACGGATTCCAAGAACAATTTAGCTAATTTCACCATTTTTCCGCGAGCTTGTACATATCTCTGTTTTTCGCTAAGTTCGTAAGCGTCTGCATTCTGCTCGAAATTAGTAAACCACTGCTCGACTGGTATATTATCGCCCACAAAGTCCGGAACAATTTTATGAACATTTTCTGCTGAAATTTTCGGCTCTTTCTGCGAGATTTCATCGGCATGAATTTTTAAAGTAAGCAACTGAATTATTTGTTGCAAACTTCTATTATTTTCTTCTTGCATCTTTTCTATATAACTTTGACTTTCAGCTTTAGTGCTACTGCGTAATTCACTTCTTAATTGTATTCTGTCTATTCCTTCTTCGTTATTTTCTGTACCTCTGGCGGGTAGTTCACATACGCTGCGTGTTACTGCGCTTCGTGCTTTTCTTCCTCTTTCGTGCTTCTTTTCGACAAATGACGCAATTATTAATGTAACTTCACAATCTTACAATTCGCACTGTTTTATGGATTTGGCCATTGAATCTTCCTCAGACTCCAATATGCGATCCAAACGGTTGAGTCTTCCTCACGCTCCAATATGCGATCCAAACGGTTGAGTCTTCCTCACGCTCCAATATGCGATCCAAACGGTTGAGTCTTCCTCACGCTCCAATATGCGATCCAAACGGTTGAGTCTTCCTCACGCTCCAATATGCGATCCAAACGGTTGAGCACCCAAATGTAGAATGTTTATTAAATGTAACAGTGTAATTGAATATTAATGTGAAATATATAATGAAGATGATCAGCATCCAATTTTCGTCAACAGCTTTCAATCCTTCGTAGACAACTTTCGCTAACAACTTGACTCAGCTTTACAACTTTTCGACGACGTTTTTCTACTCCAGCTTGCGACTTCTTTCTTCAGCTTTTACGACTTCAGCTTGTGCATTCAACTTGTACACTCTGCTGCGACTTCTAAAACTCTTCTGCGACTTCTTTACTCTACTGCGACATTTACACTCTGCTGCTACTTCTCAACTCTGACGATCTCCTCGTTCGACTCTTCTTCTTCTATATCTCGCGTTGCCATCCAGTTACGCTGCTACTTGTTGAGGTTAGGCGTTGCCACTTAGTTATACTGCTACTCTTCGTTACATTCGGTCATCCTGATCACTTGCGTCTGACCTAGACGACAACAGCTCTTCATTTTGGTCAACGTATTTCCATAATTTCATATTGTCGGTACTTGTTGAGGTTACAGCTGGGCCTTCTTCCTGTGCGGCTTTCTTGACATCATATCGTCCGTTGCGTTTGACTTTTACTATCTCATATGGAACAAGAAAAGTACTAGCAAGTTTTTTCCCTGCGACAAACTGTGTGCGTTGTATGGCCACTAAGTCGCCTTCCTTATATCCATACTCGCTCTTACGCTTTTTGTCGTGGTTCTCTTTGTATTTCTTCTGAGCCAGCAAAATATTGTTCTTTGCCTGCTCGCGCATTTGCAGTCTCTCATTGTCAAATTCTTCAACCAGTTCCAGCTCCAACATTGAAGTAATCTTGTCGCTGATCTTGCAGTGCATTTTGACTCCAAACATTAGTTCAAACGGTGACTTCTTTGTTGAACAGTGAACGTGTGAATTAATGGCTCTCTGCACTTGAGGAACAAACTTGTACCATTTAGACGTATCTTCTTCAGACAGCTTACTGATAATTGACAAGATGCTCCTGTTAACTCGTTCTATTTGTACATTGCCACGTGCAACTCCAGTGGTTGTCCAAATGTGTTCGATTCCCTTGTCCTTGACGTAATCAATAAAAGCATTTGAGGTAAATGCGACTCCTCTGTCGCTGACGATTCGCGATGGATGTCCGAAAATGTTGGACCACTCATCGAGCTTCTTTAAGACCTCGTCACTGCCTGTACTCTTAGTTGTAAACAGCCAAACAAACTTCGTGAATGCATCAACTACTCCAAAAATAAACTTATATTGTTTTGCGGAAGCGTCCATTGGTCCTAAATGATCGACGTGTAGAGTGTGTAGCGGCTTGTCTCCTTTGTCTATACAATACAAAAGTCCTTCTTGTTTTCCCCGCTTTTTGTTGACTATGATACATTTGATGCAAGTATTTATCACCTGAGCGACTTTTCTTTCCATGAGTGGTATCCAGAATTGTTGTTGCAAAGCGTGCATCGTTTTTTGCAAAGCAAAGTGACCACTATTGTGAGCATCAGCAATTATTTCATGCTCCATACACCTGGGTACCACCAACAGTTCATCGCCTTCAACGTGTTTGTAGAGAATTCCGCCTTTAACTTTAAACCCTTCGTACTGACGAGTTTTCATTATTTCTAGTATCGCCTTAATGTAATCATCCATTACAGGTACAGGGAAGCAGTCTTTGAGCACCATCGTGTTGAGTTGTCGAAAATCCACACATTGACTCTGCTCGTGCCATCTTTTTTCTTGACGATCACAACTCGGCTTGCAAAATTTGATGTAGACTTGCGCACTATGCCTTCCTGTAGCCAATCGTCTACTTGCTGCTTGACCACATCGCATTCCACTGGTGTACAACGACTTGGTTGGCGTAATCTTCATCTGCACTGGACATTCAATAGGTGATTCAGATGCCTTGTACCCAGAAATGACCGACTTGATCAATGACATAAACTGCGGGGGAGCATTTATATTATTTCCATCCTCAACGATATTATAAATACCTAGCTCATTTGGTTCAGCGCTGTCTGGCCGCGCTAAAACCTTTGAAAAAGTGAATTCTCCTTTATTCAGCGTTACACAAAACTTCGATGCAAAGTCGTATCCCAGCAGGCCGTCATTCTCAATATTGTTGTCGGGAACAACCACAAATTTCTGCTCCGTTTTCAAACCGTCTATGTCTACGATGCCAACAAACATACCCAACGGTTGAGTCTTGCTGTTTCCCAAGCCACGCAAAATAGAATAGCACTTCTCCAGCGTAACATTGGACATCTTCTTGAAGACGCACTGACGAATGATTGTCACATCCGATCCCGTATGGACTAAGCATGCTACTTCAATGCCATTCAACACAACTATTTTAAGGCGCTTGTCATCTTTCACAACGTTGACATTCTGTATAACTTGTGGACAGTTTTTGGAAATATGTCCCACGCCTTCGCATTTAAAACACTTTGTTTCAGCTTTACAGTCCTTTCTCATGTGATCGGTTGAACCACAATTAAAGCAACGTATACTTTTCGCACTAGGCATATGTTTCTTGCCACCACTGTAGGTTTTATTCTGCTTCTCGTTTCCACATTTGCGTTCATATGTGTCAAATTTTTCTTTCAGCTCTTGATAAGTCTTGCATTCATACAATCCAAATTTGTATTCCGTTTTAACATCCAAACCATGAACTATATAGCCAATAACGGACTCTTCATCTACATTTCCTTGCGCAGCTATTTTCTTCATATTCAACACATATTCTAGAAAATTCTCAACTTTTTTTCATCTTTGTCTCATTCAGTTTTGTGTGTACATCGGCACTTCTTAGCGTACGCTTAAATTCGGCTATTAGGACGCATTTTAAATCATCATAGTTATTCACAACAACGGATTCCAAGAACAATTTAGCTAATTTCACCATTTTTCCGCGAGCTTGTACATATCTCTGTTTTTCGCTAAGTTCGTAAGCGTCTGCATTCTGCTCGAAATTAGTAAACCACTGCTCGACTGGTATATTATCGCCCACAAAGTCCGGAACAATTTTATGAACATTTTCTGCTGAAATTTTCGGCTCTTTCTGCGAGATTTCATCGGCATGAATTTTTAAAGTAAGCAACTGAATTATTTGTTGCAAACTTCTATTATTTTCTTCTTGCATCTTTTCTATATAACTTTGACTTTCAGCTTTAGTGCTACTGCGTAATTCACTTCTTAATTGTATTCTGTCTATTCCTTCTTCGTTATTTTCTGTACCTCTGGCGGGTAGTTCACATACGCTGCGTGTTACTGCGCTTCGTGCTTTTCTTCCTCTTTCGTGCTTCTTTTCGACAAATGACGCAATTATTAATGTAACTTCACAATCTTACAATTCGCACTGTTTTATGGATTTGGCCATTGAATCTTCCTCAGACTCCAATATGCGATCCAAACGGTTGAGTCTTCCTCACGCTCCAATATGCGATCCAAACGGTTGAGTCTTCCTCACGCTCCAATATGCGATCCAAACGGTTGAGTCTTCCTCACGCTCCAATATGCGATCCAAACGGTTGAGTCTTCCTCACGCTCCAATATGCGATCCAAACGGTTGAGCACCCAAATGTAGAATGTTTATTAAATGTAACAGTGTAATTGAATATTAATGTGAAATATATAATGAAGATGATCAGCATCCAATTTTCGTCAACAGCTTTCAATCCTTCGTAGACAACTTTCGCTAACAACTTGACTCAGCTTTACAACTTTTCGACGACGTTTTTCTACTCCAGCTTGCGACTTCTTTCTTCAGCTTTTACGACTTCAGCTTGTGCATTCAACTTGTACACTCTGCTGCGACTTCTAAAACTCTTCTGCGACTTCTTTACTCTACTGCGACATTTACACTCTGCTGCTACTTCTCAACTCTGACGATCTCCTCGTTCGACTCTTCTTCTTCTATATCTCGCGTTGCCATCCAGTTACGCTGCTACTTGTTGAGGTTAGGCGTTGCCACTTAGTTATACTGCTACTCTTCGTTACATTCGGTCATCCTGATCACTTGCGTCTGACCTAGACGACAACAGCTCTTCATTTTGGTCAACGTATTTCCATAATTTCATATTGTCG
The DNA here is from genome assembly GCA_018901825.1 of Drosophila funebris. Lineage (NCBI taxonomy): Eukaryota > Metazoa > Arthropoda > Insecta > Diptera > Drosophilidae > Drosophila > Drosophila funebris. The sequence continues at coordinate 14,735 of JAEIFK010000453.1, forward strand.
GTACTTGTTGAGGTTACAGCTGGGCCTTCTTCCTGTGCGGCTTTCTTGACATCATATCGTCCGTTGCGTTTGACTTTTACTATCTCATATGGAACAAGAAAAGTACTAGCAAGTTTTTTCCCTGCGACAAACTGTGTGCGTTGTATGGCCACTAAGTCGCCTTCCTTATATCCATACTCGCTCTTACGCTTTTTGTCGTGGTTCTCTTTGTATTTCTTCTGAGCCAGCAAAATATTGTTCTTTGCCTGCTCGCGCATTTGCAGTCTCTCATTGTCAAATTCTTCAACCAGTTCCAGCTCCAACATTGAAGTAATCTTGTCGCTGATCTTGCAGTGCATTTTGACTCCAAACATTAGTTCAAACGGTGACTTCTTTGTTGAACAGTGAACGTGTGAATTAATGGCTCTCTGCACTTGAGGAACAAACTTGTACCATTTAGACGTATCTTCTTCAGACAGCTTACTGATAATTGACAAGATGCTCCTGTTAACTCGTTCTATTTGTACATTGCCACGTGCAACTCCAGTGGTTGTCCAAATGTGTTCGATTCCCTTGTCCTTGACGTAATCAATAAAAGCATTTGAGGTAAATGCGACTCCTCTGTCGCTGACGATTCGCGATGGATGTCCGAAAATGTTGGACCACTCATCGAGCTTCTTTAAGACCTCGTCACTGCCTGTACTCTTAGTTGTAAACAGCCAAACAAACTTCGTGAATGCATCAACTACTCCAAAAATAAACTTATATTGTTTTGCGGAAGCGTCCATTGGTCCTAAATGATCGACGTGTAGAGTGTGTAGCGGCTTGTCTCCTTTGTCTATACAATACAAAAGTCCTTCTTGTTTTCCCCGCTTTTTGTTGACTATGATACATTTGATGCAAGTATTTATCACCTGAGCGACTTTTCTTTCCATGAGTGGTATCCAGAATTGTTGTTGCAAAGCGTGCATCGTTTTTTGCAAAGCAAAGTGACCACTATTGTGAGCATCAGCAATTATTTCATGCTCCATACACCTGGGTACCACCAACAGTTCATCGCCTTCAACGTGTTTGTAGAGAATTCCGCCTTTAACTTTAAACCCTTCGTACTGACGAGTTTTCATTATTTCTAGTATCGCCTTAATGTAATCATCCATTACAGGTACAGGGAAGCAGTCTTTGAGCACCATCGTGTTGAGTTGTCGAAAATCCACACATTGACTCTGCTCGTGCCATCTTTTTTCTTGACGATCACAACTCGGCTTGCAAAATTTGATGTAGACTTGCGCACTATGCCTTCCTGTAGCCAATCGTCTACTTGCTGCTTGACCACATCGCATTCCACTGGTGTACAACGACTTGGTTGGCGTAATCTTCATCTGCACTGGACATTCAATAGGTGATTCAGATGCCTTGTACCCAGAAATGACCGACTTGATCAATGACATAAACTGCGGGGGAGCATTTATATTATTTCCATCCTCAACGATATTATAAATACCTAGCTCATTTGGTTCAGCGCTGTCTGGCCGCGCTAAAACCTTTGAAAAAGTGAATTCTCCTTTATTCAGCGTTACACAAAACTTCGATGCAAAGTCGTATCCCAGCAGGCCGTCATTCTCAATATTGTTGTCGGGAACAACCACAAATTTCTGCTCCGTTTTCAAACCGTCTATGTCTACGATGCCAACAAACATACCCAACGGTTGAGTCTTGCTGTTTCCCAAGCCACGCAAAATAGAATAGCACTTCTCCAGCGTAACATTGGACATCTTCTTGAAGACGCACTGACGAATGATTGTCACATCCGATCCCGTATGGACTAAGCATGCTACTTCAATGCCATTCAACACAACTATTTTAAGGCGCTTGTCATCTTTCACAACGTTGACATTCTGTATAACTTGTGGACAGTTTTTGGAAATATGTCCCACGCCTTCGCATTTAAAACACTTTGTTTCAGCTTTACAGTCCTTTCTCATGTGATCGGTTGAACCACAATTAAAGCAACGTATACTTTTTGCACTAGGCATATGTTTCTTGCCACCACTGTAGGTTTTATTCTGCTTCTCGTTTCCACATTTGCGTTCATATGTGTCAAATTTTTCTTTCAGCTCTTGATAAGTCTTGCATTCATACAATCCAAATTTGTATTCCGTTTTAACATCCAAACCATGAACTATATAGCCAATAACGGACTCTTCATCTACATTTCCTTGCGCAGCTATTTTCTTCATATTCAACACATATTCTAGAAAATTCTCAACTTTTTTCATCTTTGTCTCATTCAGTTTTGTGTGTACATCGGCACTTCTTAGCGTACGCTTAAATTCGGCTATTAGGACGCATTTTAAATCATCATAGTTATTCACAACAACGGATTCCAAGAACAATTTAGCTAATTTCACCATTTTTCCGCGAGCTTGTACATATCTCTGTTTTTCGCTAAGTTCGTAAGCGTCTGCATTCTGCTCGAAATTAGTAAACCACTGCTCGACTGGTATATTATCGCCCACAAAGTCCGGAACAATTTTATGAACATTTTCTGCTGAAATTTTCGGCTCTTTCTGCGAGATTTCATCGGCATGAATTTTTAAAGTAAGCAACTGAATTATTTGTTGCAAACTTCTATTATTTTCTTCTTGCATCTTTTCTATATAACTTTGACTTTCAGCTTTAGTGCTACTGCGTAATTCACTTCTTAATTGTATTCTGTCTATTCCTTCTTCGTTATTTTCTGTACCTCTGGCGGGTAGTTCACATACGCTGCGTGTTACTGCGCTTCGTGCTTTTCTTCCTCTTTCGTGCTTCTTTTCGACAAATGACGCAATTATTAATGTAACTTCACAATCTTACAATTCGCACTGTTTTATGGATTTGGCCATTGAATCTTCCTCAGACTCCAATATGCGATCCAAACGGTTGAGTCTTCCTCACGCTCCAATATGCGATCCAAACGGTTGAGTCTTCCTCACGCTCCAATATGCGATCCAAACGGTTGAGTCTTCCTCACGCTCCAATATGCGATCCAAACGGTTGAGTCTTCCTCACGCTCCAATATGCGATCCAAACGGTTGAGCACCCAAATGTAGAATGTTTATTAAATGTAACAGTGTAATTGAATATTAATGTGAAATATATAATGAAGATGATCAGCATCCAATTTTCGTCAACAGCTTTCAATCCTTCGTAGACAACTTTCGCTAACAACTTGACTCAGCTTTACAACTTTTCGACGACGTTTTTCTACTCCAGCTTGCGACTTCTTTCTTCAGCTTTTACGACTTCAGCTTGTGCATTCAACTTGTACACTCTCCTGCGACTTCTCAACTCTTCTGCGACTTCTTTACTCTACTGCGACATTTACACTCTGCTGCTACTTCTCAACTCTGACGATCTCCCCGTTCGACTCTTCTTCTTCTATATCTCGCGTTGCCATCCAGTTACGCTGCTACTTGTTGAGGTTAGGCGTTGCCACTTAGTTATACTGCTACTCTTCGTTACATATATACGTCGCTTCATTTACTTCTGCATGTATCGCTTTCGTTCGCTGTCTCGCTCGAACACATGGGCTACCCGTAAAGCCCAAAAAAGATTAAATGGAAAAATTACTTATATTTCAATTCTGATTATCTGTCTTATTTATTAACCGATCTTGATGAAACTTTCAGCATTCCTTCTATATAATATTATTTACGCATCTGGTCAGTTAGAGGCGTCTTCGTTGAATAATGTGGCCAATATTGGTTTTTTTTTCGATTTGCGGTGGATAGAGGGAGGTAGCCAAAATTTAAAATAAACTTGATCTGGGGATAGTATAAAGGCACTTTCTTGTCAAATTTGGTGCCTCTTTCTCTTATAGATTGTGAGATCGGCGCGCTCATACAGACGGACGGATGGACAGATGGACGGACAGAAGGACGGACTGACGGACAGGCAGACAAAATGGCTCAATCAACTCGGCTGTTGATACTGGTCAAGAATATATATACTTTATGGGGTGATGCCTCCATCTGCCTGTTACATACTTTTTGCCCAAGACCAATATAACCCTGTACAGCGTATAAAAAGGGTTCAGTCGACCGCAACCGACAGTATAATGCACTGTATAGGGTTCTATAATAAAAGTACTATGATAAGTCTATTGATTTAATAGAAGCAAGTACATAACAGCTATTTAAAGAAAAATCTTTTGAAACTCTCATTTCGCATGTGAAGTCTTTGCGTGCTTATAACACCAAGCTATAAATATATACGTCGCTTCATTTACTTCTGCATGTATCGCTTTCGTTCGCTGTCTCGCTCGTACACATGGGCTACCCGTAAAACCCAAAAAAGATTCAATGGAAAAATTACTTATATTTCTCTTCTGATTATCTGTCTTATTTATTAACCGATCTTGATGAAACTTTCAGCATTCCATCTATATAATATCATTTACGCATCTGGTCAGTTAGAGTCTTTGCGTGCTTATAGCACCAAGGTATATATATATATACGTCGCTTCATTTACTTCTGCATGTATCGCTTTCGTTCGCTGTCTCGCTAGTACACATGGGCTACCCGTAAAGCCCAAAAAATTAATGGAAAAATTACTTATATTTCTATTCTGATTATCTGTCTTATTTATTAACCGATCTTGATGAAACTTTCAGCATTCCTTCTATATAATATCATTTACGCATCTGGTCAGTTAGAGGTGTCTACGATGAAAAACGAGGCCAATATTGGTATTTTTTCGATTTGCGGTGGATAGAGGGAGGTAGCCAAAATTGAAAATAAACTTGATCTGGGGATTGTATAAAGGCACTTTCTTGTCAAGTTTGGTGCCTCTTGCTCTTATAGACTGTGAGATCGGCGCGCTCATACAGACAAACGGATGGACAGATGGACGGACAGAAGGACGGACTGACGGACAGGCAGACGAAAATGGCTCAATCGACTCGGCTGTTGATACTGATCAAGAATATATATACTTTATGGGGTGATGCCTCCATCTGCCTGTTACATACTTTTTGCCCAAGACCAATATATCCATGTACAGAGTATAAAAATGGTTCAGTCGACCGCAACCGACAGTATAATGCACTGTATAGGGTTCCATAATAAAAGTACTATGATAAGTCTATTGATTTAATAGAAGCAAGTACATAACAGCTATTTAAAGAAAAATCTTTTGAAACTCTCATTTCGCATGTGAAGTCTTTGCGTGTTTATAGCACCAAGCTATATATATATACGTCGCTTCATTTACTTCTGCATGTGTCGCTTTCGTTCGCTGTCTCGCTCGCACATATGGGCTACCCGTAAAGCCCAAAAGATTCAATGGAAAAATTACTTATATTTCTATTCTGATTATCTGTCTTATTTATTAACCGATCTTGATGAAACTTTCAGCATTCCTTCTATATAATATTATTTACGCATCTGGTCAGATAGAGTCTTTGCGTGCTTATAGCACCTAGGTATATATATATATACGTCGCTTCATTTACTTCTGCATGTATCGCTTTCGTTCGCTGTCTCGCTCGTACACATGGGCTACCCGTAAAGCCCAAAAAAATTAATGGAAAAATTACTTATATTTCTATTCTGATTATCTGTCTTATTTATTAACCGATCTTGAAACTTTCAGCATTCCTTCTATATAATATCATTTACGCATCTGGTCAGTTAGAGGTGTCTACGATGAAAAACGAGGCCAATATTGGTATTTTTTCGATTTGCGGTGGATAGAGGGAGGTAGCCAAAATTTAAAATAAACTTGATCTGGGGATAGTATAAAGTCACTTTCTTGTCAAATTTGGTGCCTCTTGCTCTTATAGATTGTGAGATCGGCGCGCTCATACAGACGGACGGATGGACAGATGGACGGACAGAAGGACGGACTGACGGACAGGCAGACGAAAATGGCTCAATCGACTCGGCTGTTGATACTGATCAAGAATATATATACTTTATGGGGTGATGCCTCCATCTGCCTGTTACATACTTTTTGCCCAAGACCAATATATCCATGTACAGAGTATAAAAATGGTTCAGTCGACCGCAACCGACAGTATAATGCACTGTCTAGGGTTCCATAATAAAAGTACTATGATAAGTCTATTGATTTAATAGAAGCAAGTACATAACAGCTATTTAAAGAAAAATCTTTTGAAACTCTCATTTCGCATGTGAAGTCTTTGCGTGTTTATAGCACCAAGCTATATATATATACGTCGCTTCATTTACTTCTGCATGTGTCGCTTTCGTTCGCTGTCTCGCTCGCACATATGGGCTACCCGTAAAGCCCAAAAAAATTCAATGGAAAAATTACTTATATTTCTATTCTGATTATCTGTCTTATTTATTAACCGATCTTGATGAAACTTTCAGCATTCCTTCTATATAATATTATTTACGCATCTGGTCAGTTAGAGTCTTTGCGTGCTTATAGCACCAAGTTATATATATATATACGTCGCTTCATTTAGTTCTGCATGTATCGCTTTCGTTCGGTGTCTCGCTCGCACACATGGGCTACCCGTAAAGCCGAAAAGATTCAATTGAAAAATTACTTATATTTCTATTTTGATTATCTGTCTTATTTATTAACCGATCTTGTTGAAACTTTCAGCATTCCTTCTATATAATATCATTTACGCATCTGGTCAGTTAGAGGTGTCTACGATGAAAAACGAGGCCAATATTGGTATTTTTTCGATTTGCGGTGGATAGAGGGAGGTAGCCAAAATTGAAAATAAACTTGATCTGGGGATAGTATAAAGGCACTTTCTTGTCAAAATTGGTGCCTCTTGCTCTTATAGATTGTGAGATCGGCGCGCTCATACAGACGGACGGATGGACAGGACTGACGGACAGGCAGACGAAAATGGCTCAATCGACTCGGCTGTTGATACTGATCATGAATATAAATACTTTATGGGGTGATGCCTCCATCTGCCTGTTACATACTTTTTTCCCAAGACTAATATATCCCTGTACAGAGAATAAAAAGGGTTCAGTCGACCGCAACCGACAGTATACTGCACTGTATAGGGTTCTATAATAAAAGTACTATGAAAAGTCTATTGATTTAATAGAAGCAAGTACATAACAGCTATTTAACGAAAAATCTTTTGAAACTCTCATTTCGCATGTGAAGTCTTTGCGTGCTTATAGCACCAAGGTATATATATATATACGTCGCTTCATTTACTTCTGCATATATCGCTTTCGTTCGCTGTCTCGCTCGCACACATGGGCTACCCGTAAAGCCCAAAAAAATTAATGGAAAAATTACTTATATTTCTATTCTGATTATCTGTCTTATTTATTAACCGATCTTGATGAAACTTTTAGCATTCCTTCTTAATAATATTATTTACGCATCTGGTCAGTTAGAGACTTTGCGTGCTTATAGCACCAAGGTATATATATATATACGTCGCTTCATTTACTTCTGCATGTATCGCTTTCGTTCGCTGTCTCGCTCGTACACATGGGCTACCCGTAAAGCCCAAAAAAATTAATGGAAAAATTAATTATATATCTATTCTGATTATCTGTCTTATTTATTAACCGATCTTGAAACTTTCAGCATTCCTTCTATATAATATCATTTACGCATCTGGTCAGTTAGAGACTTTGCGTGCTTATAGCACCAAGGTATATATATATATACGTCGCTTCATTTACTTCTGCATGTATCGCTTTCGTTCGCTGTCTCGCTCGTACACATGGGCTACCCGTAAAGCCCAAAAAAATTAATGGAAAAATTACTTATATTTCTATTCTGATTATCTGTCTTATTTATTAACCGATCTTGAAACTTTCAGCATTCCTTCTATATAATATCATTTACGTATCTGGTCAGTTAGAGGTGTCTACGATGAAAAACGAGGCCAATATTGGTATTTTTCGATTTGCGGTGGATAGAGGGAGGTAGCCAAAATTTAAAATAAACTTGATCTGGGGATAGTATAAAGGCACTTTCTTGTCAAATTTGGTGCCTCTTGCTCTTATAGATTGTGAGATCGGCGCGCTCATACAGACGGACGGATGGACAGATGGACGGAGAGAAGGACGGACTGACGGACAGGCAGACGAAAATGGCTCAATCGACTCGGCTGTTGATACTTATCAAGAATATATATACTTTATGGGGTGATGCCTCCATCTGCCTGTTACATACTTTTTTCCCAAGACTAATATATCCCTGTACAGAGAATAAAAAAGGGTTCAGTCGACCGCAACCGACAGTATATTGATATGATAAGTCTATTGATTTAATAGAAGCAAGTACATAACAGCTATTTAAGGAAAAATCTTTTGAAACTCTCATTTCGCATGTGAAGTCTTTGCCTGCTTATAGCACCAAGGTATATATATATACGTCGCTTCATTTACTTCTGCATATATCGCTTTCGTTCGCTGTCTCGCTCGCACACATGGGCTACCCGTAAAGCCCAAAAGATTCAATGGAAAAATTACTTATATTTCTATTCTGATTATCTGTCTTATTTATTAACCGATCTTGATGAAACTTTCAGCATTCCTTCTATATAATATTATTTACGCATCTGGTCAGTTAGAGTATATATAAGGTATATATAGGTATATATATATATACGTCGCTTCATTTACTTCTGCATATATCGCTTTCGTTCGCTGTCTCGCTCGCACACATGGGCTACCCGTAAAGCCCAAAAGATTCAATGGAAAAAATACTTATATTTCTATTCTTATTATCTGTCTTATTTATTAACCGATCTTGATGAAACTTTCAGCATTCCTTCTATATAATATTATTTACGCATCTGGTCAGTTAGAGTCTTTGCGTGCTTATAGCACCAAGGTATATATATATATACGTCGCTTCATTTACTTCTGCATGTATCGCTTTCGTTCGCTGTCTCGCTAGTACACATGTGCTACCCGTAAAGCCCTAAAAAATTAATGGAAAAATTACTTATATTTCTATTCTGATTATCTGTCTTATTTATTAACCGATCTTGAAACTTTCAGCATTCCTTCTATATAATATCATTTACGCATCTGGTCAGTTAGAGGTGTCTACGATGAAAAACGAGGCCAACATTGGTATTTTTTCGATTTGCGGTGGATAGAGGGAGGTAGCCAAAATTTAAAATAAACTTGATCTGGGGATAGTATAAAGGCACTTTCTTGTCAAATTTGGTGCCTCTTGCTCTTATAGATTGTGAGATCGGCGCGCTCATACAGACGGACGGATGGACAGATGGACGGACAGAAGGACGGACTGACGGACAGGCAGACGAAAATGGCTCAATCGACTCGGCTGTTGATACTGATCAAGAATATATATACTTTATGGGGTGATGCCTCCATCTGCCTGTTACATACTTTTTCCCCAAGACCAATATATCCCTGTACAGAGTATAAAAAGGGTTCAGTCGACCGCAACCGACAGTATACTGCACTGTATAGGGTTCTATAATAAAAGTACTAAGAAAAGTCTATTGATTTAATAGAAGCAAGTACATAACAGCTATTTAACGAAAAATCTTTTGAAACTCTCATTTCGCATGTGAAGTCTTTGCGTGTTTATAGCACCAAGCTATATATATATACGTCGCTTCATTTACTTCTGCATATATCGCTTTCGTTCGCTGTCTCGCTCGCACACATGGGCTACCCGTAAAGCCCAAAAGATTCAATGGAAAAATACTTATATTTCTATTCTGATTATCTGTCTTATTTATCAACCGATCTTGATGAAACTTTCAGCATTCCTTCTATATAATATTATTTACGCATCTGGTCAGTTAGAGTCTTTGCGTGCTTATAGCACCAAGGTATATATATATATACGTCGCTTCATTTACTTCTGCATGTATCGCTTTCGTTCGCTGTCTCGCTCGTACACATGGGCTACCCGTAAAGCCCAAAAAAATTAATGGAAAAATTACTTATATTTCTATTCTGATTATCTGTCTTATTTATTAACCGATCTTGAAACTTTCAGCATTCCTTCTATATAATATCATTTACGCATCTGGTCAGTTAGAGGTGTCTACGATGAAAAACGAGGCCAATATTGGTATTTTTCGATTTGCGGTAGATAGAGGGAGGTAGCCAAAATTTAAAATAAACTTGATCTGGGGATAGTATAAAGGCACTTTCTTGTCAAATTTGGTGCCTCTTGCTCTTATAGATTGTGAGATCGGCGCGCTCATACAGACGGACGGATGGACAGATGGACGGACAGA
>JAEIFK010000454.1:0-202500 GCA_018901825.1 Drosophila funebris
TATATTTATATTTATATTTATATTTATATTTATATTTATATTTATATTTATATTTATATTTATATTTATATTTATATTTATATTTATATTTATATTTATATTTATATTTATATTTATATTTATATTTATATTTATATTTATATTTATATTTATATTTATATTTATATTTATATTTATATTTATATTTATATTTATATTTATATTTATATTTATATTTATATTTATATTTATATTTATATTTATATTTATATTTATATTTATATTTATATTTATATTTATATTTATATTTATATTTATATTTATATTTATATTTATATTTATATTTATATTTATATTTATATTTATATTTATTTATATTTATATTTATATTTATATTTATATTTATATTTATATTTATATTTATATTTATATTTATATTTATATTTATATTTATATTTATATTTATATTTATATTTATATTTATATTTATATTTATATTTATATTTATATTTATATTTATATTTATATTTATATTTATATTTATATTTATATTTATATTTATATTTATATTTATATTTATATTTATATTTATATTTATATTTATATTTATATTTATATTTATATTTATATTTATATTTATATTTATATTTATATTTATATTTATATTTATATTTATATTTATATTTATATTTATATTTATATTTATATTTATATTTATATTTATATTTATATTTATATTTATATTTATATTTATATTTATATTTATATTTATATTTATATTTATATTTATATTTATATTTATATTTATATTTATATTTATATTTATATTTATATTTATATTTATATTTATATTTATATTTATATTTATATTTATATTTATATTTATATTTATATTTATATTTATATTTATATTTATATTTATATTTATATTTATATTTATATTTATATTTATATTTATATTTATATTTATATTTATATTTATATTTATATTTATATTTATATTTATATTTATATTTATATTTATATTTATATTTATATTTATATTTATATTTATATTTATATTTATATTTATATTTATATTTATATTTATATTTATATTTATATTTATATTTATATTTATATTTATATTTATATTTATATTTATATTTATATTTATATTTATATTTATATTTATATTTATATTTATATTTATATTTATATTTATATTTATATTTATATTTATATTTATATTTATATTTATATTTATATTTATATTTATATTTATATTTATATTTATATTTATATTTATATTTATATTTATATTTATATTTATATTTATATTTATATTTATATTTATATTTATATTTATATTTATATTTATATTTATATTTATATTTATATTTATATTTATATTTATATTTATATTTATATTTATATTTATATTTATATTTATATTTATATTTATATTTATATTTATATTTATATTTATATTTATATTTATATTTATATTTATATTTATATTTATATTTATATTTATATTTATATTTATATTTATATTTATATTTATATTTATATTTATATTTATATTTATATTTATATTTATATTTATATTTATATTTATATTTATATTTATATTTATATTTATATTTATATTTATATTTATATTTATATTTATATTTATATTTATATTTATATTTATATTTATATTTATATTTATATTTATATTTATATTTATATTTATATTTATATTTATATTTATATTTATATTTATATTTATATTTATATTTATATTTATATTTATATTTATATTTATATTTATATTTATATTTATATTTATATTTATATTTATATTTATATTTATATTTATATTTATATTTATATTTATATTTATATTTATATTTATATTTATATTTATATTTATATTTATATTTATATTTATATTTATATTTATATTTATATTTATATTTATATTTATATTTATATTTATATTTATATTTATATTTATATTTATATTTATATTTATATTTATATTTATATTTATATTTATATTTATATTTATATTTATATTTATATTTATATTTATATTTATATTTATATTTATATTTATATTTATATTTATATTTATATTTATATTTATATTTATATTTATATTTATATTTATATTTATATTTATATTTATATTTATATTTATATTTATATTTATATTTATATTTATATTTATATTTATATTTATATTTATATTTATATTTATATTTATATTTATATTTATATTTATATTTATATTTATATTTATATTTATATTTATATTTATATTTATATTTATATTTATATTTATATTTATATTTATATTTATATTTATATTTATATTTATATTTATATTTATATTTATATTTATATTTATATTTATATTTATATTTATATTTATATTTATATTTATATTTATATTTATATTTATATTTATATTTATATTTATATTTATATTTATATTTATATTTATATTTATATTTATATTTATATTTATATTTATATTTATATTTATATTTATATTTATATTTATATTTATATTTATATTTATATTTATATTTATATTTATATTTATATTTATATTTATATTTATATTTATATTTATATTTATATTTATATTTATATTTATATTTATATTTATATTTATATTTATATTTATATTTATATTTATATTTATATTTATATTTATATTTATATTTATATTTATATTTATATTTATATTTATATTTATATTTATATTTATATTTATATTTATATTTATATTTATATTTATATTTATATTTATATTTATATTTATATTTATATTTATATTTATATTTATATTTATATTTATATTTATATTTATATTTATATTTATATTTATATTTATATTTATATTTATATTTATATTTATATTTATATTTATATTTATATTTATATTTATATTTATATTTATATTTATATTTATATTTATATTTATATTTATATTTATATTTATATTTATATTTATATTTATATTTATATTTATATTTATATTTATATTTATATTTATATTTATATTTATATTTATATTTATATTTATATTTATATTTATATTTATATTTATATTTATATTTATATTTATATTTATATTTATATTTATATTTATATTTATATTTATATTTATATTTATATTTATATTTATATTTATATTTATATTTATATTTATATTTATATTTATATTTATATTTATATTTATATTTATATTTATATTTATATTTATATTTATATTTATATTTATATTTATATTTATATTTATATTTATATTTATATTTATATTTATATTTATATTTATATTTATATTTATATTTATATTTATATTTATATTTATATTTATATTTATATTTATATTTATATTTATATTTATATTTATATTTATATTTATATTTATATTTATATTTATATTTATATTTATATTTATATTTATATTTATATTTATATTTATATTTATATTTATATTTATATTTATATTTATATTTATATTTATATTTATATTTATATTTATATTTATATTTATATTTATATTTATATTTATATTTATATTTATATTTATATTTATATTTATATTTATATTTATATTTATATTTATATTTATATTTATATTTATATTTATATTTATATTTATATTTATATTTATATTTATATTTATATTTATATTTATATTTATATTTATATTTATATTTATATTTATATTTATATTTATATTTATATTTATATTTATATTTATATTTATATTTATATTTATATTTATATTTATATTTATATTTATATTTATATTTATATTTATATTTATATTTATATTTATATTTATATTTATATTTATATTTATATTTATATTTATATTTATATTTATATTTATATTTATATTTATATTTATATTTATATTTATATTTATATTTATATTTATATTTATATTTATATTTATATTTATATTTATATTTATATTTATATTTATATTTATATTTATATTTATATTTATATTTATATTTATATTTATATTTATATTTATATTTATATTTATATTTATATTTATATTTATATTTATATTTATATTTATATTTATATTTATATTTATATTTATATTTATATTTATATTTATATTTATATTTATATTTATATTTATATTTATATTTATATTTATATTTATATTTATATTTATATTTATATTTATATTTATATTTATATTTATATTTATATTTATATTTATATTTATATTTATATTTATATTTATATTTATATTTATATTTATATTTATATTTATATTTATATTTATATTTATATTTATATTTATATTTATATTTATATTTATATTTATATTTATATTTATATTTATATTTATATTTATATTTATATTTATATTTATATTTATATTTATATTTATATTTATATTTATATTTATATTTATATTTATATTTATATTTATATTTATATTTATATTTATATTTATATTTATATTTATATTTATATTTATATTTATATTTATATTTATATTTATATTTATATTTATATTTATATTTATATTTATATTTATATTTATATTTATATTTATATTTATATTTATATTTATATTTATATTTATATTTATATTTATATTTATATTTATATTTATATTTATATTTATATTTATATTTATATTTATATTTATATTTATATTTATATTTATATTTATATTTATATTTATATTTATATTTATATTTATATTTATATTTATATTTATATTTATATTTATATTTATATTTATATTTATATTTATATTTATATTTATATTTATATTTATATTTATATTTATATTTATATTTATATTTATATTTATATTTATATTTATATTTATATTTATATTTATATTTATATTTATATTTATATTTATATTTATATTTATATTTATATTTATATTTATATTTATATTTATATTTATATTTATATTTATATTTATATTTATATTTATATTTATATTTATATTTATATTTATATTTATATTTATATTTATATTTATATTTATATTTATATTTATATTTATATTTATATTTATATTTATATTTATATTTTTATATTTATATTTATATTTATATTTATATTTATATTTATATTTATATTTATATTTATATTTATATTTATATTTATATTTATATTTATATTTATATTTATATTTATATTTATATTTATATTTATATTTATATTTATATTTATATTTATATTTATATTTATATTTATATTTATATTTATATTTATATTTATATTTATATTTATATTTATATTTATATTTATATTTATATTTATATTTATATTTATATTTATATTTATATTTATATTTATATTTATATTTATATTTATATTTATATTTATATTTATATTTATATTTATATTTATATTTATATTTATATTTATATTTATATTTATATTTATATTTATATTTATATTTATATTTATATTTATATTTATATTTATATTTATATTTATATTTTTATATTTATATTTATATTTATATTTATATTTATATTTATATTTATATTTATATTTATATTTATATTTATATTTATATTTATATTTATATTTATATTTATATTTATATTTATATTTATATTTATATTTATATTTATATTTATATTTATATTTATATTTATATTTATATTTATATTTATATTTATATTTATATTTATATTTATATTTATATTTATATTTATATTTATATTTATATTTATATTTATATTTATATTTATATTTATATTTATATTTATATTTATATTTATATTTATATTTATATTTATATTTATATTTATATTTATATTTATATTTATATTTATATTTATATTTATATTTATATTTATATTTATATTTATATTTATATTTATATTTATATTTATATTTATATTTATATTTATATTTATATTTATATTTATATTTATATTTATATTTATATTTATATTTATATTTATATTTATATTTATATTTATATTTATATTTATATTTATATTTATATTTATATTTATATTTATATTTATATTTATATTTATATTTATATTTATATTTATATTTATATTTATATTTATATTTATATTTATATTTATATTTATATTTATATTTATATTTATATTTATATTTATATTTATATTTATATTTATATTTATATTTATATTTATATTTATATTTATATTTATATTTATATTTATATTTATATTTATATTTATATTTATATTTATATTTATATTTATATTTATATTTATATTTATATTTATATTTATATTTATATTTATATTTATATTTATATTTATATTTATATTTATATTTATATTTATATTTATATTTATATTTATATTTATATTTATATTTATATTTATATTTATATTTATATTTATATTTATATTTATATTTATATTTATATTTATATTTATATTTATATTTATATTTATATTTATATTTATATTTATATTTATATTTATATTTATATTTATATTTATATTTATATTTATATTTATATTTATATTTATATTTATATTTATATTTATATTATATTTATATTTATATTTATATTTATATTTATATTTATATTTATATTTATATTTATATTTATATTTATATTTATATTTATATTTATATTTATATTTATATTTATATTTATATTTATATTTATATTTATATTTATATTTATATTTATATTTATATTTATATTTATATTTATATTTATATTTATATTTATATTTATATTTATATTTATATTTATATTTATATTTATATTTATATTTATATTTATATTTATATTTATATTTATATTTATATTTATATTTATATTTATATTTATATTTATATTTATATTTATATTTATATTTATATTTATATTTATATTTATATTTATATTTATATTTATATTTATATTTATATTTATATTTATATTTATATTTATATTTATATTTATATTTATATTTATATTTATATTTATATTTATATTTATATTTATATTTATATTTATATTTATATTTATATTTATATTTATATTTATATTTATATTTATATTTATATTTATATTTATATTTATATTTATATTTATATTTATATTTATATTTATATTTATATTTATATTTATATTTATATTTATATTTATATTTATATTTATATTTATATTTATATTTATATTTATATTTATATTTATATTTATATTTATATTTATATTTATATTTATATTTATATTTATATTTATATTTATATTTATATTTATATTTATATTTATATTTATATTTATATTTATATTTATATTTATATTTATATTTATATTTATATTTATATTTATATTTATATTTATATTTATATTTATATTTATATTTATATTTATATTTATATTTATATTTATATTTATATTTATATTTATATTTATATTTATATTTATATTTATATTTATATTTATATTTATATTTATATTTATATTTATATTTATATTTATATTTATATTTATATTTATATTTATATTTATATTTATATTTATATTTATATTTATATTTATATTTATATTTATATTTATATTTATATTTATATTTATATTTATATTTATATTTATATTTATATTTATATTTATATTTATATTTATATTTATATTTATATTTATATTTATATTTATATTTATATTTATATTTATATTTATATTTATATTTATATTTATATTTATATTTATATTTATATTTATATTTATATTTATATTTATATTTATATTTATATTTATATTTATATTTATATTTATATTTATATTTATATTTATATTTATATTTATATTTATATTTATATTTATATTTATATTTATATTTATATTTATATTTATATTTATATTTATATTTATATTTATATTTATATTTATATTTATATTTATATTTATATTTATATTTATATTTATATTTATATTTATATTTATATTTATATTTATATTTATATTTATATTTATATTTATATTTATATTTATATTTATATTTATATTTATATTTATATTTATATTTATATTTATATTTATATTTATATTTATATTTATATTTATATTTATATTTATATTTATATTTATATTTATATTTATATTTATATTTATATTTATATTTATATTTATATTTATATTTATATTTATATTTATATTTATATTTATATTTATATTTATATTTATATTTATATTTATATTTATATTTATATTTATATTTATATTTATATTTATATTTATATTTATATTTATATTTATATTTATATTTATATTTATATTTATATTTATATTTATATTTATATTTATATTTATATTTATATTTATATTTATATTTATATTTATATTTATATTTATATTTATATTTATATTTATATTTATATTTATATTTATATTTATATTTATATTTATATTTATATTTATATTTATATTTATATTTATATTTATATTTATATTTATATTTATATTTATATTTATATTTATATTTATATTTATATTTATATTTATATTTATATTTATATTTATATTTATATTTATATTTATATTTATATTTATATTTATATTTATATTTATATTTATATTTTATATTTATATTTATATTTATATTTATATTTATATTTATATTTATATTTATATTTATATTTATATTTATATTTATATTTATATTTATATTTATATTTATATTTATATTTATATTTATATTTATATTTATATTTATATTTATATTTATATTTATATTTATATTTATATTTATATTTATATTTATATTTATATTTATATTTATATTTATATTTATATTTATATTTATATTTATATTTATATTTATATTTATATTTATATTTATATTTTATATTTATATTTATATTTATATTTATATTTATATTTATATTTATATTTATATTTATATTTATATTTATATTTATATTTATATTTATATTTATATTTATATTTATATTTATATTTATATTTATATTTATATTTATATTTATATTTATATTTATATTTATATTTATATTTATATTTATATTTATATTTATATTTATATTTATATTTATATTTATATTTATATTTATATTTATATTTATATTTATATTTATATTTTTTTATATTTATATTTATATTTATATTTATATTTATATTTATATTTATATTTATATTTATATTTATATTTATATTTATATTTATATTTATATTTATATTTATATTTATATTTATATTTATATTTATATTTATATTTATATTTATATTTATATTTATATTTATATTTATATTTATATTTATATTTATATTTATATTTATATTTATATTTATATTTATATTTATATTTATATTTATATTTATATTTATATTTATATTTATATTTATATTTATATTTATATTTATATTTTTATATTTATATTTATATTTTTATATTTATATTTATATTTATATTTATATTTATATTTATATTTATATTTATATTTATATTTATATTTATATTTATATTTATATTTATATTTATATTTATATTTATATTTATATTTATATTTATATTTATATTTATATTTATATTTATATTTATATTTATATTTATATTTATATTTATATTTATATTTATATTTATATTTATATTTATATTTATATTTATATTTATATTTATATTTATATTTATATTTATATTTATATTTATATTTATATTTATATTTATATTTATATTTATATTTATATTTATATTTATATTTATATTTATATTTATATTTATATTTATATTTATATTTATATTTATATTTATATTTATATTTATATTTATATTTTTATATTTATATTTATATTTATATTTATATTTATATTTATATTTATATTTATATTTATATTTATATTTATATTTATATTTATATTTATATTTATATTTATATTTATATTTATATTTATATTTATATTTATATTTATATTTATATTTATATTTATATTTATATTTATATTTATATTTATATTTATATTTATATTTATATTTATATTTATATTTATATTTATATTTATATTTATATTTATATTTATATTTATATTTATATTTATATTTATATTTATATTTATATTTATATTTATATTTATATTTATATTTATATTTATATTTATATTTATATTTATATTTATATTTATATTTATATTTATATTTATATTTATATTTATATTTATATTTATATTTATATTTATATTTATATTTATATTTATATTTATATTTATATTTATATTTATATTTATATTTATATTTATATTTATATTTATATTTATATTTATATTTATATTTATATTTATATTTATATTTATATTTATATTTATATTTATATTTATATTTATATTTATATTTATATTTATATTTATATTTATATTTATATTTATATTTATATTTATATTTATATTTATATTTATATTTATATTTATATTTATATTTATATTTTATATTTATATTTATATTTATATTTATATTTATATTTATATTTATATTTATATTTATATTTATATTTTATATTTATATTTATATTTATATTTATATTTATATTTATATTTATATTTATATTTATATTTATATTTATATTTATATTTATATTTATATTTATATTTATATTTATATTTATATTTATATTTATATTTATATTTATATTTATATTTATATTTATATTTTTATTTATATTTTTTTATATTTATATTTATATTTATATTTATATTTATATTTATATTTATATTTATATTTATATTTATATTTATATTTATATTTATATTTATATTTATATTTATATTTATATTTATATTTATATTTATATTTATATTTATATTTATATTTATATTTATATTTATATTTATATTTATATTTATATTTATATTTATATTTATATTTATATTTATATTTATATTTATATTTATATTTATATTTATATTTATATTTATATTTATATTTATATTTATATTTATATTTATATTTATATTTATATTTATATTTATATTTATATTTATATTTATATTTATATTTATATTTATATTTATATTTATATTTATATTTATATTTTATATTTATATTTATATTTATATTTATATTTATATTTATATTTATATTTATATTTATATTTATATTTATATTTATATTTATATTTATATTTATATTTATATTTATATTTATATTTATATTTATATTTATATTTATATTTATATTTATATTTATATTTATATTTATATTTATATTTATATTTATATTTATATTTATATTTATATTTATATTTATATTTATATTTATATTTATATTTATATTTATATTTATATTTATATTTATATTTATATTTATATTTATATTTATATTTATATTTATATTTATATTTATATTTATATTTATATTTATATTTATATTTATATTTATATTTATATTTATATTTATATTTATATTTATATTTATATTTATATTTATATTTATATTTATATTTATATTTATATTTATATTTATATTTATATTTATATTTATATTTATATTTATATTTATATTTATATTTATATTTATATTTATATTTATATTTATATTTATATTTATATTTATATTTATATTTATATTTATATTTATATTTATATTTATATTTATATTTATATTTATATTTATATTTATATTTATATTTATATTTATATTTATATTTATATTTATATTTATATTTATATTTATATTTATATTTATATTTATATTTATATTTATATTTATATTTATATTTATATTTATATTTATATTTATATTTATATTTATATTTATATTTATATTTATATTTATATTTATATTTATATTTATATTTATATTTATATTTATATTTATATTTATATTTATATTTATATTTATATTTATATTTATATTTATATTTATATTTATATTTATATTTATATTTATATTTATATTTATATTTATATTTATATTTATATTTATATTTATATTTATATTTATATTTATATTTATATTTATATTTATATTTATATTTATATTTATATTTATATTTATATTTATATTTATATTTATATTTATATTTATATTTATATTTATATTTATATTTATATTTATATTTATATTTATATTTATATTTATATTTATATTTATATTTATATTTATATTTATATTTATATTTATATTTATATTTATATTTATATTTATATTTATATTTATATTTATATTTATATTTATATTTATATTTATATTTATATTTATATTTATATTTATATTTATATTTATATTTATATTTATATTTATATTTATATTTATATTTTTATATTTATATTTATATTTATATTTATATTTATATTTATATTTATATTTATATTTATATTTATATTTATATTTATATTTTTATATTTATATTTATATTTATATTTATATTTATATTTATATTTATATTTATATTTATATTTATATTTATATTTATATTTATATTTATATTTATATTTATATTTATATTTATATTTATATTTATATTTATATTTATATTTATATTTATATTTATATTTATATTTATATTTATATTTATATTTATATTTTATATTTATATTTATATTTATATTTATATTTATATTTATATTTATATTTATATTTATATTTATATTTATATTTATATTTATATTTATATTTATATTTATATTTATATTTATATTTATATTTATATTTATATTTATATTTATATTTATATTTATATTTATATTTATATTTATATTTATATTTATATTTATATTTATATTTATATTTATATTTATATTTATATTTATATTTATATTTATATTTATTTATTTATATTTATATTTATATTTATATTTATATTTATATTTATATTTATATTTATATTTATATTTATATTTATATTTATATTTATATTTATATTTATATTTATATTTATATTTATATTTATATTTATATTTATATTTATATTTATATTTATATTTATATTTATATTTATATTTATATTTATATTTATATTTATATTTATATTTATATTTATATTTATATTTATATTTATATTTATATTTATATTTATATTTATATTTTTATATTTATTTATATTTATATTTATATTTATATTTATATTTATATTTATATTTATATTTATATTTATATTTATATTTATATTTATATTTATATTTATATTTATATTTATATTTATATTTATATTTATATTTATATTTATATTTATATTTATATTTATATTTATATTTATATTTATATTTATATTTATATTTATATTTATATTTATATTTATATTTATATTTATATTTATATTTATATTTATATTTATATTTATATTTATATTTATATTTATATTTATATTTATATTTATATTTATATTTATATTTATATTTATATTTATATTTATATTTATATTTATATTTATATTTATATTTTTATATTTATATTTATATTTATATTTATATTTATATTTATATTTATATTTATATTTATATTTATATTTATATTTATATTTATATTTATATTTATATTTATATTTATATTTATATTTATATTTATATTTATATTTATATTTATATTTATATTTATATTTATATTTATATTTATATTTATATTTATATTTATATTTATATTTATATTTATATTTATATTTATATTTATATTTATATTTATATTTATATTTATATTTATATTTATATTTATATTTATATTTATATTTATATTTATATTTATATTTATATTTATATTTATATTTATATTTATATTTATATTTATATTTATATTTATATTTATATTTATATTTTATATTTATATTTATATTTATATTTATATTTATATTTATATTTATATTTATATTTATATTTATATTTATATTTATATTTATATTTATATTTATATTTATATTTATATTTATATTTATATTTATATTTATATTTATATTTATATTTATATTTATATTTATATTTATATTTATATTTATATTTATATTTATATTTATATTTATATTTATATTTATATTTATATTTATATTTATATTTATATTTATATTTATATTTATATTTATATTTATATTTATATTTATATTTATATTTATATTTATATTTATATTTATATTTATATTTATATTTATATTTATATTTATATTTATATTTATATTTATATTTATATTTATATTTATATTTATATTTATATTTATATTTATATTTATATTTATATTTATATTTATATTTATATTTATATTTATATTTATATTTATATTTATATTTATATTTATATTTATATTTATATTTATATTTATATTTATATTTATATTTATATTTATATTTATATTTATATTTATATTTATATTTATATTTATATTTATATTTATATTTATATTTATATTTATATTTATATTTATATTTATATTTATATTTATATTTATATTTATATTTATATTTATATTTATATTTATATTTATATTTATATTTATATTTATATTTATATTTATATTTATATTTATATTTATATTTATATTTATATTTATATTTATATTTATATTTATATTTATATTTATATTTATATTTATATTTATATTTATATTTATATTTATATTTATATTTATATTTATATTTATATTTATATTTATATTTATATTTATATTTATATTTATATTTATATTTATATTTATATTTATATTTATATTTATATTTATATTTATATTTATATTTATATTTATATTTATATTTATATTTATATTTATATTTATATTTATATTTATATTTATATTTATATTTATATTTATATTTATATTTATATTTATATTTATATTTATATTTATATTTATATTTATATTTATATTTATATTTATATTTATATTTATATTTATATTTATATTTATATTTATATTTATATTTATATTTATATTTATATTTATATTTATATTTATATTTATATTTATATTTATATTTATATTTATATTTATATTTATATTTATATTTATATTTATATTTATATTTATATTTATATTTATATTTATATTTATATTTATATTTATATTTATATTTATATTTATATTTATATTTATATTTATATTTATATTTATATTTATATTTATATTTATATTTATATTTATATTTATATTTATATTTATATTTATATTTATATTTATATTTATATTTATATTTATATTTATATTTATATTTATATTTATATTTATATTTATATTTATATTTATATTTATATTTATATTTATATTTATATTTATATTTATATTTATATTTATATTTATATTTATATTTATATTTATATTTATATTTATATTTATATTTATATTTATATTTATATTTATATTTATATTTATATTTATATTTATATTTATATTTATATTTATATTTATATTTATATTTATATTTATATTTATATTTATATTTATATTTATATTTATATTTATATTTATATTTATATTTAT
Source organism: Drosophila funebris (assembly GCA_018901825.1). Classification (NCBI taxonomy): domain Eukaryota; kingdom Metazoa; phylum Arthropoda; class Insecta; order Diptera; family Drosophilidae; genus Drosophila; species Drosophila funebris. The sequence goes on from JAEIFK010000454.1 coordinate 15,352, forward strand.
ATTTATATTTATATTTATATTTATATTTATATTTATATTTATATTTATATTTATATTTATATTTATATTTATATTTATATTTATATTTATATTTATATTTATATTTATATTTATATTTATATTTATATTTATATTTATATTTATATTTATATTTATATTTATATTTATATTTATATTTATATTTATATTTATATTTATATTTATATTTATATTTATATTTATATTTATATTTATATTTATATTTATATTTATATTTATATTTATATTTATATTTATATTTATATTTATATTTATATTTATATTTATATTTATATTTATATTTATATTTATATTTATATTTATATTTATATTTATATTTATATTTATATTTATATTTATATTTATATTTATATTTATATTTATATTTATATTTATATTTATATTTATATTTATATTTATATTTATATTTATATTTATATTTATATTTATATTTATATTTATATTTATATTTATATTTATATTTATATTTATATTTATATTTATATTTATATTTATATTTATATTTATATTTATATTTATATTTATATTTATATTTATATTTATATTTATATTTATATTTATATTTATATTTATATTTATATTTATATTTATATTTATATTTATATTTATATTTATATTTATATTTATATTTATATTTATATTTATATTTATATTTATATTTATATTTATATTTATATTTATATTTATATTTATATTTATATTTATATTTATATTTATATTTATATTTATATTTATATTTATATTTATATTTATATTTATATTTATATTTATATTTATATTTATATTTATATTTATATTTATATTTATATTTATATTTATATTTATATTTATATTTATATTTATATTTATATTTATATTTATATTTATATTTATATTTATATTTATATTTATATTTATATTTATATTTATATTTATATTTATATTTATATTTATATTTATATTTATATTTATATTTATATTTATATTTATATTTATATTTATATTTATATTTATATTTATATTTATATTTATATTTATATTTATATTTATATTTATATTTATATTTATATTTATATTTATATTTATATTTATATTTATATTTATATTTATATTTATATTTATATTTATATTTTATATTTATATTTATATTTATATTTATATTTATATTTATATTTATATTTATATTTATATTTATATTTATATTTATATTTATATTTATATTTATATTTATATTTATATTTATATTTATATTTATATTTATATTTATATTTATATTTATATTTATATTTATATTTATATTTATATTTATATTTATATTTATATTTATATTTATATTTATATTTATATTTATATTTATATTTATATTTATATTTATATTTATATTTATATTTATATTTATATTTATATTTATATTTATATTTATATTTATATTTATATTTATATTTATATTTATATTTATATTTATATTTATATTTATATTTATATTTATATTTATATTTATATTTATATTTATATTTATATTTATATTTATATTTATATTTATATTTATATTTATATTTATATTTATATTTATATTTATATTTATATTTATATTTATATTTATATTTATATTTATATTTATATTTATATTTATATTTATATTTATATTTATATTTATATTTATATTTATATTTATATTTATATTTATATTTATATTTATATTTATATTTATATTTATATTTATATTTATATTTATATTTATATTTATATTTATATTTATATTTATATTTATATTTATATTTATATTTATATTTATATTTATATTTATATTTATATTTATATTTATATTTATATTTATATTTATATTTATATTTATATTTATATTTATATTTATATTTATATTTATATTTATATTTATATTTATATTTATATTTATATTTATATTTATATTTATATTTATATTTATATTTATATTTATATTTATATTTATATTTATATTTATATTTATATTTATATTTATATTTATATTTATATTTATATTTATATTTATATTTATATTTATATTTATATTTATATTTATATTTATATTTATATTTATATTTATATTTATATTTATATTTATATTTATATTTATATTTATATTTATATTTATATTTATATTTATATTTATATTTATATTTATATTTATATTTATATTTATATTTATATTTATATTTATATTTATATTTATATTTATATTTATATTTATATTTATATTTATATTTATATTTATATTTATATTTATATTTATATTTATATTTATATTTATATTTATATTTATATTTATATTTATATTTATATTTATATTTATATTTATATTTATATTTATATTTATATTTATATTTATATTTATATTTATATTTATATTTATATTTATATTTATATTTATATTTATATTTATATTTATATTTATATTTATATTTATATTTATATTTATATTTATATTTATATTTATATTTATATTTATATTTATATTTATATTTATATTTATATTTATATTTATATTTATATTTATATTTATATTTATATTTATATTTATATTTATATTTATATTTATATTTATATTTATATTTATATTTATATTTATATTTATATTTATATTTATATTTATATTTATATTTATATTTATATTTATATTTATATTTATATTTATATTTATATTTATATTTATATTTATATTTATATTTATATTTATATTTATATTTATATTTATATTTATATTTATATTTATATTTATATTTATATTTATATTTATATTTATATTTATATTTATATTTATATTTATATTTATATTTATATTTATATTTATATTTATATTTATATTTATATTTATATTTATATTTATATTTATATTTATATTTATATTTATATTTATATTTATATTTATATTTATATTTATATTTATATTTATATTTATATTTATATTTATATTTATATTTATATTTATATTTATATTTATATTTATATTTATATATTTATATTTATATTTATATTTAGTATTTATATTTATATTTATATATTTATATTTATATTTATATTTATATTTATATTTATATTTATATTTATATTTATATTTATATTTATATTTATATTTATATTTATATTTATATTTATATATTTATATTTATATTTATATTTATATTTATATTTTAGTATTTATATTTATATTTATATTTATATTTCTTATATTTATATTATATTTATATTTATATTTATATTTATATTTATATTTATATTTATATTTATATTTATATTTATATTTATATTTATATTTATATTTATATTTATATTTATATTTATATTTATATTTATATTTATATTTATATTTATATTTATATTTATATTTATATTTATATTTATATTTATAGTTTATATTTATATTTATATTTATATTTATATTTATATTTATATTTATATTTATATATATTTATATTTATATTTATATTTATATTTATATTTATATTTATATTTATATTTATATTTATATTTATATTTATATTTATATTTATATTTATATTTATATTTATATTTATATTTATATTTATATTTATATTTATATTTATATTTATATTTATATTTATATTTATATTTATATTTATATTTATATTTATATTTATATTTATATTTATATTTATATTTATATTTATATTTATATTTATATTTATATTTATATTTATATTTATATTTATATTTATATTTATATTTATATTTATATTTATATTTATATTTATATTTATATTTATATTTATATTTATATTTATATTTATATTTATATTTATATTTATATTTATATTTATATTTATATTTATATTTATATTTATATTTATATTTATATTTATATTTATATTTATATTTATATTTATATTTATATTTATATTTATATTTATATTTATATTTATATTTATATTTATATTTATATTTATATTTATATTTATATTTATATTTATATTTATATTTATATTTATATTTATATTTATATTTATATTTATATTTATATTTATATTTATATTTATATTTATATTTATATTTATATTTATATTTATATTTATATTTATATTTATATTTATATTTATATTTATATTTATATTTATATTTATATTTATATTTATATTTATATTTATATTTATATTTATATTTATATTTATATTTATATTTATATTTATATTTATATTTATATTTATATTTATATTTATATTTATATTTATATTTATATTTATATTTATATTTATATTTATATTTATATTTATATTTATATTTATATTTATATTTATATTTATATTTATATTTATATTTATATTTATATTTATATTTATATTTATATTTTATATTTATATTTATATTTATATTTATATTTATATTTATATTTATATTTATATTTATATTTATATTTATATTTATATTTATATATTTATATTTATATTTATATTTTTATATTTATATTTATATTTATATTTATATTTATATTTATATTTATATTTATATTTATATTTATATTTATATTTATATTTATATTTATATTTATATTTATATTTATATTTATATTTATATTTATATTTATATTTATATTTATATTTATATTTATATTTATATTTATATTTATATTTATATTTATATTTATATTTATATTTATATTTATATTTATATTTATATTTATATTTATATTTATATTTATATTTATATTTATATTTATATTTATATTTATATTTATATTTATATTTATATTTATATTTATATTTATATTTATATTTATATTTATATTTATATTTATATTTATATTTATATTTATATTTATATTTATATTTATATTTATATTTATATTTATATTTATATTTATATTTATATTTATATTTATATTTATATTTATATTTATATTTATATTTATATTTATATTTATATTTATATTTATATTTATATTTATATTTATATTTATATTTATATTTATATTTATATTTATATTTATATTTATATTTATATTTATATTTATATTTATATTTATATTTATATTTATATTTATATTTATATTTATATTTATATTTATATTTATATTTATATTTATATTTATATTTATATTTATATTTATATTTATATTTATATTTATATTTATATTTATATTTATATTTATATTTATATTTATATTTATATTTATATTTATATTTATATTTATATTTATATTTATATTTATATTTATATTTATATTTATATTTATATTTATATTTATATTTATATTTATATTTATATTTATATTTATATTTATATTTTTATATTTATATTTATATTTATATTTATATTTATATTTATATTTATATTTATATTTATATTTATATTTTATATTTATATTTATATTTATATTTATATTTATATTTATATTTATATTTATATTTATATTTATATTTATATTTATATTTATATTTATATTTATATTTATATTTATATTTATATTTATATTTATATTTATATTTATATTTATATTTATATTTATATTTATATTTATATTTATATTTATATTTATATTTATATTTATATTTATATTTATATTTATATTTATATTTATATTTATATTTATATTTATATTTATATTTATATTTATATTTATATTTATATTTATATTTATATTTATATTTATATTTATATTTATATTTATATTTATATTTATATTTATATTTATATTTATATTTATATTTATATTTATATTTATATTTATATTTATATTTATATTTATATTTATATTTATATTTATATTTATATTTATATTTATATTTATATTTATATTTATATTTATATTTATATTTATATTTATATTTATATTTATATTTATATTTATATTTATATTTATATTTATATTTATATTTATATTTATATTTATATTTATATTTATATTTATATTTATATTTATATTTATATTTATATTTATATTTATATTTATATTTATATTTATATTTATATTTATATTTATATTTATATATTTATATTTATATTTATATTTATATTTATATTTATATTTATATTTATATTTATATTTATATTTATATTTATATTTATATTTATATTTATATTTATATTTATATTTATATTTATATTTATATTTATATTTATATTTATATTTATATTTATATTTATATTTATATTTATATTTATATTTATATTTATATTTATATTTATATTTATATTTATATTTATATTTATATTTATATTTATATTTATATTTATATTTATATTTATATTTATATTTATATTTATATTTATATTTATATTTATATTTATATTTATATTTATATTTATATTTATATTTATATTTATATTTATATTTATATTTATATTTATATTTATATTTATATTTATATTTATATTTATATTTATATTTATATTTATATTTATATTTATATTTATATTTATATTTATATTTATATTTATATTTATATTTATATTTATATTTATATTTATATTTATATTTATATTTATATTTATATTTATATTTATATTTATATTTATATTTATATTTATATTTATATTTATATTTATATTTATATTTATATTTATATTTATATTTATATTTATATTTATATTTATATTTATATTTATATTTATATTTATATTTATATTTATATTTATATTTATATTTATATTTATATTTATATTTATATTTATATTTATATTTATATTTATATTTATATTTATATTTATATTTATATTTATATTTATATTTATATTTATATTTATATTTATATTTATATTTATATTTATATTTATATTTATATTTATATTTATATTTATATTTATATTTATATTTATATTTATATTTATATTTATATTTATATTTATATTTATATTTATATTTATATTTATATTTATATTTATATTTATATTTATATTTATATTTATATTTATATTTATATTTATATTTATATTTATATTTATATTTATATTTATATTTATATTTATATTTATATTTATATTTATATTTATATTTATATTTATATTTATATTTATATTTATATTTATATTTATATTTATATTTATATTTATATTTATATTTATATTTATATTTATATTTATATTTATATTTATATTTATATTTATATTTATATTTATATTTATATTTATATTTATATTTATATTTATATTTATATTTATATTTATATTTATATTTATATTTATATTTATATTTATATTTATATTTATATTTATATTTTATATTTATATTTATATTTATATTTATATTTATATTTATATTTATATTTATATTTATATTTATATTTATATTTATATTTATATTTATATTTATATTTATATTTATATTTATATTTATATTTATATTTATATTTATATTTATATTTATATTTATATTTATATTTATATTTATATTTATATTTATATTTATATTTATATTTATATTTATATTTATATTTATATTTATATTTATATTTATATTTATATTTATATTTATATTTATATTTATATTTATATTTATATTTATATTTATATTTATATTTATATTTATATTTATATTTATATTTATATTTATATTTATATTTATATTTATATTTATATTTATATTTATATTTATATTTATATTTATATTTATATTTATATTTATATTTATATTTATATTTATATTTATATTTATATTTATATTTATATTTATATTTATATTTATATTTATATTTATATTTATATTTATATTTATATTTATATTTATATTTATATTTATATTTATATTTATATTTATATTTATATTTATATTTATATTTATATTTATATTTATATTTATATTTATATTTATATTTATATTTATATTTATATTTATATTTATATTTATATTTATATTTATATTTATATTTATATTTATATTTATATTTATATTTATATTTATATTTATATTTATATTTATATTTATATTTATATTTATATTTATATTTATATTTATATTTATATTTATATTTATATTTATATTTATATTTATATTTATATTTATATTTATATTTATATTTATATTTATATTTATATTTATATTTATATTTATATTTATATTTATATTTATATTTATATTTATATTTATATTTATATTTATATTTATATTTATATTTATATTTATATTTATATTTATATTTATATTTATATTTATATTTATATTTATATTTATATTTATATTTATATTTATATTTATATTTATATTTATATTTATATTTATATTTATATTTATATTTATATTTATATTTATATTTATATTTATATTTATATTTATATTTATATTTATATTTATATTTATATTTATATTTATATTTATATTTATATTTATATTTATATTTATATTTATATTTATATTTATATTTATATTTATATTTATATTTATATTTATATTTATATTTATATTTATATTTATATTTATATTTATATTTATATTTATATTTATATTTATATTTATATTTATATTTATATTTATATTTATATTTATATTTATATTTATATTTATATTTATATTTATATTTTTATATTTATATTTATATTTATATTTATATTTATATTTATATTTATATTTATATTTATATTTATATTTATATTTATATTTATATTTATATTTATATTTATATTTATATTTTATATTTATATTTTTATATTTTATATTTATATTTTATATTTATATTTTATATTTATATTATTTATATTTATATTTATATTTATATTTTTATATTTATATTTATATTTATATTTATATTTATATTTATATTTATATTTATATTTATATTTATATTTATATTTATATTTATATTTTTATATTTATATTTATATTTATATTTATATTTATATTTTATATTTATATTTATATTTATATTTATATTTATATTTATATTTATATTTATATTTATATTTATATTTATATTTATATTTATATTTATATTTATATTTATATTTATATTTATATTTATATTTATATTTATATTTATATTTATATTTATATTTATATTTATATTTATATTTATATTTATATTTATATTTATATTTATATTTATATTTATATTTATATTTATATTTATATTTATATTTATATTTATATTTATATTTATATTTATATTTATATTTATATTTATATTTATATTTATATTTATATTTATATTTATATTTATATTTATATTTATATTTATATTTATATTTATATTTATATTTATATTTATATTTATATTTATATTTATATTTTTATATTTATATTTATATTTATATTTATATTTATATTTATATTTATATTTATATTTATATTTATATTTATATTTATATTTATATTTATATTTATATTTTATATTTATATTTATATTTATATTTATATTTATATTTATATTTATATTTATATTTATATTTATATTTATATTTATATTTATATTTATATTTTTATATTTATATTTTATATTTATATTTATATTTTTATATTTATATTTATATTTATATTTTATATTTATATTTATATTTATATTTATATTTATATTTATATTTATATTTATATTTATATTTATATTTATATTTATATTTATATTTATATTTATATTTATATTTATATTTATATTTATATTTATATTTTATATTTATATTTATATTTATATTTATATTTATATTTATATTTATATTTATATTTATATTTATATTTATATTTATATTTATATTTATATTTATATTTATATTTTATATTTATATTTATATTTATATTTATATTTATATTTATATTTATATTTATATTTATATTTATATTTATATTTATATTTATATTTATATTTATATTTATATTTATATTTATATTTATATTTATATTTATATTTATATTTATATTTATATTTATATTTATATTTATATTTATATTTATATTTATATTTATATTTATATTTATATTTATATTTATATTTATATTTATATTTATATTTATATTTATATTTATATTTATATTTATATTTATATTTATATTTATATTTATATTTATATTTATATTTATATTTATATTTATATTTATATTTTATATTTATATTTATATTTATATTTATATTTATATTTATATTTATATTTATATTTATATTTATATTTATATTTATATTTATATTTATATTTATATTTATATTTATATTTATATTTATATTTATATTTTATATTTATATTTATATTTATATTTATATTTATATTTATATTTATATTTATATTTTATATTTATATTTATATTTATATTTATATTTATATTTATATTTATATTTATATTTATATTTATATTTATATTTATATTTATATTTATATTTATATTTATATTTATATTTATATTTATATTTATATTTATAAGTTTAACAACTTATCTTATCACTTATAACACAATTTATTACTTCCTCGCAGAGTGTGTCGGCTTCGGACTGTCTTTTATTGTAAACTTATCTCGTAACTTAGTTGTCCGATTGTTTTATCTACTCCGGCGGATAGCTGAATGGATTGTTGGTAGGTGGTGGGAGAGGGTGTAGGGAAATTGCATACTCAGCTCTCCATATACCATTTGTAATGCAATTGCCACACCCCTGTGGCTGCACTTACGTGGTGCTAATATAGAAATGTGAAGTGCTACGACGCGCCACTTGGCAAAATGGGGCGTGCCACAGTCCCAGTCTCTGTCCCAGCCCCAGTTGCAGCGCCCCAAAGTGCTGTACGCCCACTTTTGAGCACTGGCAGTGCGACAAATTCATTGCAGTCACATTCTGCAATGTCTGCAACGTTGTCTTCATGGCCAACATCCTCGTCGTCGTCGTCATCGTCGCTGTCGTTGTCGTCTACCCGCTTCAAGTGCAGGCAGCATTAGAAATTGGGTCGCCAGCGTCGACGACGACGACGACGACGCCGACGCCGACGCCGACGTCGCAATTTTTGGCATGATTCATGGCCGCAGCCGCGACGCTGTCGACTACGCGCAACTTAACAAACACAAACAGACAAAAAGTGTGTGTGCAATGAGGAAAGAGAGATAAACTGCCAGAACACATTCAGACTAAGAGAAAATGAAAAGAGACGGGGAGATATGTAGGTCGTGGACGCACTTGCAGCTTAGCTTTGTGACCAGCAGGCAAGCAGAACTCATGCTACATTGGGCAACAATCGAAGCACTTGCACCCAGGACATGAGTAAAGGAAACTACAACTGCAAAGATTAAATACCCTGAAAGTAGGCTAATGCGAACCTAAAAATAGTGATGATTATGAATACTTTATTGGAAAAAGTCTTATCGAATAATAGTAATAGAATAATAATGTTCTACACTTACGCACTATCGATTTACTCTTTGGCTTACTTATGGAGTAATCTATATCAGATGCTCTATTTATCGATTAACTCATCAACTCAGCTTTTGAAATAAATAAACTAATTTAAATAATGAAAAATGTTATTTGACTCAGTGTGTCATCAACTATCAATATTAGGAATTTATTCGATATTACTCAAGAGCTGATCGTAGTTGCAAATGGCATTTACATTAGATGTATCCGCCGTGCATCCGCGAAACCCTCAACATCTTGAAGCATCTACAACTAGTGGCATCTGCAATTTATTGAAATTTCCTGAGTGAATTGTGCATCATAAATTGTCAGACACTTGGAGTGCACTGCGTCGCCTCCGAGTGCCATTGTTATTGAAAATTTATGATAATATATACTATAGTATATACAGTGGCTCACAGCTTATCTCAACCAGCAGCTAAAAAAAAAACATAAAGCAGCTATTATATCTAAACTAAAAAAAGGATATCAAATTAATTTTAATGCAGTTTATTAGATTAGTATTTTTAACAATTTAAAAGTAAAAAATCAACAAAAAATAATTGTACAAATTGTAAAAAATTTCGCCAAAAATTTTGGATAGATCACTTAGGAATCTCCTTCTTTATAAAATAGAACCACGGAACCACTTAAGCAGCGAGAACTTGTTTATAATTCCCAAAAAAAATTGACATTCGAGCAGGAAAATTGGTGACTAGACCAAGTGATTCTGCAGTCCAGAACATAATATACCGATGGTAAAGGGAGAAATGCTCCAAACACAAATTTTTAATGCAAAGGATGAGAAATATACTGTCCGTTAAATCAAAGAGAATTCAAGATTATCGGCTCCAAAAGTAACCAATCAATTGAAGGAGGAGTTGGGGAAGTCCTGCCATCCTAAGACTATACGTCATGTGCTCCAGGAACAATATTTTAATGGCAGAATAGGAAGAAAGAAGCCGCTTAAAAGCACCAAAAATCAGAAGTGGCGCTTGAATTTAGCCAAGGAGCATATAAATAAAAATTCCAGTTATTGGGTTAGATGGAGCCTCCTATGTGCGGCGTAAGACAAAAGATTTAAAGCAACTTGGAGTTAATCGATATAACAATGGATATCTTAATATTTTGAAGTCCAATTTTCTGCGAAGCATTTGGGCATTCGGGACAATTTCCGATATTACCAAAAACATAAGTCGGGTATTGTTCAGACATGGCTCATTTGGAACTGTCCGTAATGTAGCATAGCCACCTGACATGAATGTTATTGAAAATCTGTGAATTATTTTGAATACAAATATCAGAAAAAGAGTTGAGTAATGTCAATGTAGGATAGATTATGTAAGTTTAACAATATAATTTGGTAATTGATTGAAATAAGTTGTGAAATTATTTATTGTTGATGTTTTCGCTTTAAATTGTTAAAAACTATTTTTAAAAAATAGCTAAAAAGTAAATGAAATTATATTTAGTAAGTTAAAATACTAATCTAACAAACTGCATAAAAATGAATTTAATATCCTTTTTAGTTTAGATATAATAACGGCTTAAAGCTTTTTTTAGCTGCTGGTTGAGATAAGCCGTGAACCACTGTATATACGCGCACACCCATGCAGACACACACGAACACACACAAGCACACACGCACACGCGCTCGCAGTGGGTCGAGAGGTTGTGTGGTAAATTATTGCAGACGATGCGAGTTTATAAAGTGAAAGTGAAAATCGTCGACAAAAGCAATGCAAAAACTTTTCGCACACCAACAAAGCAGAGTAGGAAGCAACAGCAGGCCCAATGGAAAAGCCCTTTCAGCATTTTCCTTCACATTTCCACATGCTCCAAAATTGCCGGCCTACTTTTGTCATTGAAATGCGATCAGCGACGACGTCGTCGCCGTCGACTTTTCACGGCCAAATTTGAATTGATGGTCCATGTTCATGTGTGTCTTTCTCTATGTGTGTGTGTGTGTGTGTGTGTGTGTGTGTGTGTGTGTATGTGTGTGTGAGTCTGTTTGGGTGTGTGTGTACGTGCAGTTGCACAAACTTTGCTCCAACATTTGCTTGACTTAGTTTGTTAGCAAGCAAGCGCAAAAGCCATTGAAAACTTTTAGCGCCTAAGTACACTTGCAATTCTTGTCCTCTCACTCTTCCTTTCTTTTTCTCTCTCTTTCTCTCCCTTGCTATCTGCCTCACCCACGCTCTTTAATAAACTTTGCAAATGCATGATTGATGATGTGGCTGCACCACTCGAACCACTGACCCGCCTGAACCTGCCGCCTCGTTGCAGGACGCAGGACACAGGAAACTGGACACCGGCAGTTGAAAAGTTTTACGCGACGTTTTGTAAACGAGTCGCGTCCTCCAACCAGGGTTGCCAACACGCGCTAATTGTTGTTTGAAAATGCGCCAATGTAATTACACAAATGAAAATGCATCGAGTAACGGGTACCACCCCACTCGACAGAGCGGTACACGGAGTGTTGCCACGGGGAAAAACTGACAACGCCATTCGATTTGTATGTTGTTTACTGTAGTTTTGCGGCCTCCTGGCGCTGGCAGATTGCATTGTACGAGCACGAGATGTTCAACTGAATTGAATGCACGAATGCTCTTCGATCTGAATGAATACTATACGACGAGCTATACATAGCTCGTTTAGCTGCCAATCACTTGCTAAATATCATTGGACAGCCAACTAATTTATAACATTACATGAATTCATTTCGCAGCTAAAATTGAAAACCGTTTTCTTTTCATATCTTCGAGCCAATTAGAGCAATGAAGTATTTAGACACGACTACAATGCACTGGCAATTAGGACTATAGTTATTTTCCATGTACAATATGTCTGGCCTGTGTGTCTAATTCTTGTTGTCCGACATACGGACATAAAAAGGCTTTTTAATGACCACAGCAGAGGCATAATTTGAGATATATATAACCGATACAGAAACGCGGAATATTCATCAATTCAATACATGATGGAATAAAAACTATGAATATTTAAAATTAAAACAATTAAATTCATGTGAATATCAGTTTGAATATATTCAAAGGCAATATGATATATTTACTTTTAAGAATCATTTACAATTTAAAAGGAATGTGTGATAAGTCTCAAAGAGTATTCCATCATTAATTTGTTGTTAATTAATAATCGAATAATATCCAGAGTTCTAATTACAATGCTTAGATAATGGTAGGAAATGCTTTTGAGACTTGTTAATTATTATTTTAAGAATTCAATACTATTATGTAAATAATAATGAAGTTACGTTTGTTTAGTGCAGTCCGTAAAACATAAATATAGATGTTGTTTGCAACACACAGATTCCCCTATAATAAGAAATAGTAAAATGTGTATAAAAAATTGCAATAAAAATAAAAATATAAATTAATATATAAATGGAGTGAAAATAATAAAAATTCGAAATGAATTAATAAAATAATAAATCTAAAGAATAATAGAAATAAGGGAATTAAATATTTGATTACATAAAATAAATACATAAATAAAATATAAAAATTAAAAATATATTCAATGAGAATTTAGTAATTTAATTATCGTTATTTATTATTATTAAATTATTAAATAAATAGAAAATAAGACATTTTCTTAGTATTTGTAATAATAATACTTAAATATCTTAATGGTGTCGCGGATATAAATAACATCTTAGCAAAAGACACGCCACAAACAACTTTAATAGTCATGCTCTATGTAAATATTAAAACTAACTCCAACAAGTCGAAGCTAGCATCGCAATATGAGCCTAATGCATAAATAAATATATATATAATATAGATTATTTACACTATGATTTTACTCCATCCCATTCGTTGCTCCCAGTGCATTAGAGCTCTTCTCAATTAAAATTTGTGCTGCCTACTTTTAGGGTGGCCACAGATTCCATCATCATTCCTTTAACAAATATGCTGCAAAGTATGCAACAAATATTTTGCTGTAATATTGTCATTTATTTGGTATTTCAATTGCATTGAAGTTCTTATTATAAGTAGATATATTAGCTATTAGCTGTAATTAGCAATCACTTAGCTAAAGGACTCTTTCATCTGTTGGATGTTAGGGTATTGCGATGCTATCACAATCTGTATGCCAAAATTACATTAGTTTTGTTACTTTGGCCGGGCCAAATTACATTTGGAGTTGAATTTTCAATGAATTTGTGTAATTTTTGGTATTTGGCTTTAACGCAGTTGTTGTTGCAGCCGCATTGTTGCATTGCCGCATTGTTGCATTGTTGCATATTTGCCAGCTGCACAGCAACAATGCCACAATGCAGCAATCAACGAACGAACCGCTTTAAGTGCTCCCCACACCAAACAGTGCTAACTGCAAATAGAGGCGTGGCCAGTGCCTTGTTGCAAGTTGCGAGTTGCGAGTTGCCAGTTGCCAGTTGCCATTTGGCTGATGGCCTGGCATAGAATTAGGTTATGCGCTGGACACCGAAATTAAGGGAGGAAGAGGGAAATTGAGAACGCAACGAATGGGAAACGGAGAAGAGGAACGGGGAGCGGACCTCATTCAGGACACTCCGCGACGCAACCAATGCGCTTTGATAAATGAAGTTGTGTTGTCTGTTGCTGTCGCTGTTTTTGACGCTCAAACCGACGGGGGGGCGAGCCACCGATTGTTGGGGCATTTTGGCACTCTGGTGTCCAAGTGCCACACGCGCCACGTCCCTCGCTCCGCGCCACAAACTCTTGAAGCCGCCACTTGTAAATTTTAAGAGCCGGGCGCAAAAGAATTGCAATGCCACAGAGCAGGAAGTATGACAAACCGCAAAGGAAGACGAATCATGGCAAAAATAAAGTATAAAAAGAAACGAAAAGAGAAACGAGAAAACAGCAATGGCAGAGGGGAAAGAGAGGAAGGGGCAAAGGCAGAGCGTTGTGACTTTGGCGGAAATGACAAAAACGAGTTGCGAGCGCGAAGGCGACAAACGGCAGCTGCAACTGCGACTGCGACTGCAACTGCGACTGCGACTGCCACACAGTCATTGCAGCTGAAAATTTGCATTTATCTTGAAGTTGAGTTTCCTTTTTTGCAACACTCTCCGCTTATTTATTTACTTTGCACACACATACATACACATACTACACATACAGGCAGGGCGGACACAATGTAGTTGAAAAATTTGCTGCCTGCTTTTAGGCTGATTTTATGCCATTTTCCTTTAAGCCCTGTGGCAAGTGTCACCATTTACAAATGGCACAACGAGCTGTCATACCTTGCCACCCTCCCCCCCTATCCCACCCCATCTCATTTCCACGCCTTTCTCCCGCCCCGTCCCAACGCTCTCTCAGACTCCCTTCTTCCCTTCGCCTGCATTTTTCATGATGCACTTGGACAACGTAGAGTGCGCGCCCTCGTCTGATGTTTGCCTCCTGGCGATAGATCCTGCGGCGTTGCATGCAACTGTATGTCGCCTTTTGCCGTTTTAACCTTTGCATAATTTGATGACAGGACTCTCAACTGGCACAAAAACCCCAGCTAAATTATGAGTGAAGCACCAAAGTTTTCCCAAACACTTTCGTTGCCTCTTAATGGATTTCACTCACAACAACAGAAACTCAAGAGAAACAAAAGTTGTGTAAAGAATATCAACTTGCCACTGACACTGCCACACTCTCAGTGACCGGTTGCCACTGTGGCCGTGCTCCCCAAAATGTAGTTGTTTCTATAATTTAATTTCATTTAATCTCAACTCATTTTGTGCCCAAGTTGCAGACCCCGAAATCAGCGTCCTACAACACACACCATGAGCCAAGAACCAAGAGGCTGATGCTGATGCTGCTGCTGATGCTGCACTCGCCGCTCCTTAGGGTCTCATGCATATTCAAAGAGCATTTCATGAACTCATAAGCACCGCCTGCACTCACACCACAGTGAGAATCACAACAAGTCTTCGCACAATGCCACAATGCTCGACTGCGAGTTGCCCTATGTCTTACAATGCCTCTAACTTCCTTTCCTAATTAATTTATTAATAATTACTGGTTCCAAGGGCTTCATCTCCTCAGAAGCCAAAGAAAGTTGATCTGAAAAGTAAATCAAGAGGTACAAAAGCTCTGATGATAAACTATTTATTTAATTATTTATATATTTATTTATTTTTTGTATTTATTTATTTATTTATTTATTTATTTATTTATTTATTTATTTATTTATTTATTTATTTATTTATTTATTTATTTATTTATTTATTTATTTATTTATTTATTTATTTATTTATTTATTTATTTATTTATTTATTTATTTATTTATTTATTTATTTATTTATTTATTTATTTATTTATTTATTTATTTATTTATTTATTTATTTATTTATTTATTTATTTATTTATTTATTTATTTATTTATTAATTATTTATTTATTTATTTATTAATTAATTTATTTATTTATTTATTTATTTATTTATTTATTTATTTATTTATTTATTTATTTATTTTTTATTTATTTATTTATTTATTTATTTATTTATTTATTTATTTATTTATTTATTTATTTATTTATTTATTTATTTATTTATTTATTTATTTATTTATTTATTTATTTATTTATTTATTTATTTATTTATTTATTTATTTATTTATTTATTTATTTATTTATTTATTTATTTATTTATTTATTTCTTTATTTCTTTATTATTATTTTATATTTATTTATTTATTTATTTATTTATTTATTTATTTATTTATTTATTTATTTATTTATTTATTTATTTATTTATTTATTTATTTATTTATTTATTTATTTATTTATTTATTTATTTATTTATTTATTTATTTATTTATTTATTTATTTATTTATTTATTTATTTATTTATTTATTTATTTATTTATTTATTTATTTATTTATTTATTTATTTATTTAAATTAAATAAATTAAATAAGACTCAAATAAAGTTTGAATGAAGCTAATGATGATTGCAGTCTGCATTGTCATAACCGATGAGCTCATTTTATAAATGTAGGGTATAGCAAGTACCCAGCTGAGTAGACCACACGAAGGTGTTGGGTGTTGGATGTTGGCCAAGCTGGCTGAACGAGCCCCTGGCTGTAGACTGTTGACTGTTGCCTGTTGGCTGATAGCTGTTGGCCCTTGGCTGTTGCCTGCTTTCGACTACTGTCCGGGGCGTTGGCCTAAAGCTTGGACTTGGTATCTGCATGGATCAATGCTGTCATTGACGCATTGCCTAACAACAACAACAACAACGACAATGAGGATAATGATGATAACAACTTAAATGATATATCATGCTCTTGTCTATTGATCGATGATGATAAACATGCTGATAGCTGATAAAAGTGGGAGTTGCAAATGTATAATGACATGGCCTAAACAATAACCAATTCAACAAAGCATGTGGCATAGCGACAGCGACTTGCCACATACAAAAATGTATTATGAATAAGACCATAGAAAATGAGGCACAACGAGTGCTGCAGATACAGATGCAGATACAGATACAGATACAGATACATTTCGAGAGTAATAGATACATTTGGTGAACACGACAACACACATGACTGGCTGCATATAAAGTGACAGTTACAGTTACCACAGCGCAACCAGTTAGCATTTGTAGTTGTTGCAAGATGGATGGATGGATGCATCTGTTGAGATACTCAGATACTTTACGCCTGATATGCTGCAACTCATTTTGCATTGCATTTTTATACTATGCACATGTAGATGTGCTGGCAAAGGTGTAAGCAGCATGCTGGCAGTGTGGTGGTGGGTTGATGGGGAGGTGGTGGTGTTGATGGTGGTGTTGGTGGTGGTGGTACTGGTGGTGCTTGCATGCAGCAGAGCCATCTGTGTATTTGTATTTGTTTATCAAAGCGCGAACTTTTCTCTGAGTTGTTGTACAAATTTGCTGGCAGCTGCACTTCAGAGATGTGTGTGTGTGTGTGTGTGTGTGTGTGTGTGTATATATTTACTACTTCATATCTTGTGCAATGCATTTGCAACTTACTTGTTTGTTCATGTCAGCAGAATTTGCACAGAGACCCAATGCAACATTGTTAACGTGCTCCCTCTCTTTACTTTCTCTCTCTCTCTCTCTCTCTGGCTATCTGTCTCTATCTCTCTCTACTTTGTAAATCAGTCATTGCAGAAATGCACAAGTATAAAAAAAATAACAAAAAAGCAAAACAAATTCAAATACACTCACACTCACACTCACTTAGTGAGTGCTCGCACAACTAATTGATGCACTCAGCTCAATTAACACCTGAGCAATTTCTTGACCCGCATATCAGACTGTCAATTGCTCAGGGCTCTCAACGTGTCAAGCAGTTGGCAGTTGGCATTTTGCAGCAGCCATTAGCCAACTAACTTGTTAGCCCTTAATGAGTTCGATTCTTGGCCATAATAGATATTCGCAGTTGACTTTAATAGTCGATAACCGGGCGATAACTTTTCATTTGTCACCTGTACCATCTGGCAGGCATCTCTCCGTCATTTACCACAGCACTTACCACACAAGCATGCCGCTTCCCTCAATTGCTCATTTGTCTTCGCTCCTCGACGGTGGGGAGTTGCTGGCATGGGCGGGGGGAAGTGTGGCATGGGTGGCGGCATTTAAAAGCCGCAAAGTACGCGAGGCATGTCTAATGTATGGCAAACAAATCAATTTGCCATAATCGTCAAGTAACATACAATCAAGTACCCATAAATGAAACAGCATCTCAACACACCCCTCTGTCAATCTCACCTCCCTCTCTTCCCACTCTCTGTCAGTGTGGCACCCTCTTTTAGCCTTCGCATTCGCCTTTCGCCTTTTGCTGCTGCTGCTGCTGCTGCTGCTGCTGCTGCTCTTGCAAGTAGCAGGCTGAGTGACAGCTCGCAGCTCGGTCAGAAGTTGACTGCGTGCACACTCAGTGCAATTACACAAGCACACACCCACACACACCCACACACACTTACACACACACACACACCCACGCACATACACATGCTGATTGACACACACTTACACACATGTATAGTGCTATCTTTGGAGCGTTGAATTGGCCGCTTCCCGTCGAGGAAAACGACACGAATTCGCAATTAAGTGATTTTATGGTCGCGTATTTCAATTTATTGCCAATGGAGCGTGCCGTCGTTGCGTTGCGTTGCCTGCCCTCTCCCTACCTCCCTTCCCCGACTCTCACCCTATTTTTCCCTTCACCTTCCCCTTGCAGCCAATGGCCTTGTTGACATTGACATGTGCGGCGGGTTTGCATTGCAGGGCGCAGTTTTTTAACATTAAGCGATATTAGATTTATGGCATACACACACACACACATACACTGACACACACATCTACCCTCCTATCAATGGCTGCACTTCCGTCTCCCCCACCCTGTCTCATCCTCTTCAGAAAGTATGTGCGTTATCTTGTCAGACAACGCGGCAACTTGATTACGTTGTCATAGCCAACTAAACTCTTGGCCAAGAAGCATCACTATCAACGCCGCAATATTTTGTCATTTCTCTCTACCTCTCAATATCTCTATCTCTTTATCTCTATCTCTCTCTCTCTCTCTCTCTCTCTCTCTCTATATCTCTCTATCTCTATATCTCTCTATCTCTATATCTCTTTATCTCTCTATCTCTATATCTCTCTACCTCTATATGTCTATATCTCTATATCTCTCTCTCGCTCTCGCTCTCTCTATCTCTTTATCTCTATATATCTCTCTCGCTCTCTCTATATCTCTCTATATCTATATCTCCCTCTCTCTCGCTACCTCTATATGTCTATATCTCTATATCTCTCTCTCTCTCTATCTCTATATCTCTATATCTCCCTATCTCTCTCTCGCTCTCTCTCCATATCTATATCTCTCTATCTCTATATCTCTCTATCTCTATATCTCTCTCGCTCTCGCTCTCTCTCTCTATCTCTCTATCTCTTTATCTCTATATCTCTCTCTCGCTCTCTCTATATCTCTCTATCTCTATTTCTCTCTCTCTCTCTCTCTCTATCTCTATATCTCTCTATCTCTATATCTCTTTATCTCTATATCTCTTTATCTCTCAATATCTCTATCTCTATATCTCTCTATCTCTATCTCTCTCTCTCTCTCTCTCTCTATCTCTATATCTCTCTATCTCTATATCTCTCTATCTCTATATCTCTTTATCTCTCTATCTCTATATCTCTCTACCTCTATATGTCTATATCTCTATATCTCTCTCTCGCTCTCGCTCTCTCTATCTCTTTATCTCTATATATCTCTCTCGCTCTCTCTATATCTCTCTATATCTATATCTCCCTCTCTCTCGCTACCTCTATATGTCTATATCTCTATATCTCTCTCTCTCTCTATCTCTATATCTCTATATCTCCCTATCTCTCTCTCGCTCTCTCTCCATATCTATATCTCTCTATCTCTATATCTCTCTATCTCTATATCTCTCTCGCTCTCGCTCTCTCTCTATCTCTCTATCTCTTTATCTCTATATCTCTCTCTCTCGCTCTCTCTATATCTCTCTATCTCTATTTCTCTATCTCTCTATCTCTCTATCTCTATATCTCTCTACCTCTATATGTCTACATCTCTCTATCTCTATAACTCTATTTCTCTATTTCTCTCTCTCGCTCTCTCTCTATCTCTTTATCTCTCTCTCTCTCTCGCTCTCTCGCTCTCTCTCTCTATCACTATATCTCAATATCTCTTAATCTCTTAATCTCTATATCTCTCTCTCTCGTTCTCTCTCTATCTCTCTATCGCTCAATCTCTCTATCTCTCTCTATCTCTATATCTCTTAATCTCTCTATCTCTATATCTCTCTCTCTCGTTCTCTCTCGTTCTCTCTCGTTCTCTCTCTATCTCTCTATCACTCAATCTCTCTATCTCTCTACCTCTCTATCTCTATATCTCTCTATCTCTATATCTTTATATCTCTCTCTCGTTCTCTCTCTATCTCTATATATCTCTCTCTCTCGCTCTCTCTCTATCTCTATATCTCTCTCTCTCTCGCTCTCTCTCTATCTCTCCATCTCACTATCTCTCTACCTCTCTATGTCTCTCTCTCTCTCTCTCTCTCTCGCTCTCTCTCTCTCTCTCTCTCTTTGCAACCTCTTCTCTGTCTGCTCTGGTGTTGCTGTTGTGCAATCAAACTTGACCACCGTTTATGCCGCGCCCACTTCAAAATATTACTGCCGCTCTCTATTCCCATTCTCTTGGCACATCAATCAAGAGATCCTGGGTTCGAATCCTGGTCAATTTCTTTTGCTATCTTTGTATTATTATATTTTTGTATTTTATGGCTTAGACATGAATACAGGGTCTTTTACAGTCCAACACCTCGAATGTAACTTTCCCACTTGTTTTATAGTCAAATTAATTACAATCAGTTTAAAATAACAATTGTAGACTAATACTGACAACAATTATTAAAAAACGATTTCCTGAGTAAACTGAGGAGTTCCATTTAAATAACTTCCAAAATAATATTCCAATACTTTAAATAGAGCTAGAATTATAGTGAAAAGTGCTTTAAGCTTTTCAAATATTAAACAAATTATATGTTGTTTAAATTGTAAATTTGGAATACTTTAGATTAACTTTAATAGTTGCTAAGATCAGTTGATAGATTGATTGATAGGTTTCCCATTCAGATCATAAACATCTTTAATAATGGAATTGAAGATGGTCATTGTACTGTGTGCTACTTTAAGAGCACATCTAGTAGTTTACGTTGATATCATAACGAGCATCTTTGCACAAGTCTCGTACAGGGTATATCATAATGAAGGACTCTTGTGTTAAAAGCAAAGTATTGTTGAGTTTGGTTTATGTTGTTGCTACGCAATGGCGCTAAGTAAGCTGCTTTTCGGCTGTTTCAGCTTGATGCTGCTGCTGATGCCGCTTCTTCCTTTTCTTCTTCTTCTTGCTGCTTCCGCTTTCCGCCATTCATAAAAATGTAAAAGCCAGCTGCTGCCTTGCATCGCATCGCATCGCCTCGCATCGCATAAATGCTAAAAGTATTTCATGTTTTTTGCGTGTCAATGTTGCCAGCACACACACACACACACACACACACACACACACACGCACTTACAAGCACATATTAGCGTGGGTAGAGCATTTGGTATTGAACGAGGGGCGTGGCAGGCGAGAGAATGGCGAGAACACAAGTTCAATATGAGCGCCCGTCTCGTTAGAAATGCTTTAACTATGAGAACGTTAGAATTGATGCTGCCTCTCACCACTTCTCCTTCTCCTTCTCCCTCTTCTTCTTCTTGTTCTTCTCCTGCTTGTTCTTCCTGTTTCTACCTACTTCATCCTAGTTTGCCGCACTGTATGCGTGTTTCCGACATTTTTTACTTCCGTTTCAAGTTCTTCGTTCTCCTTCCCGCTTCACGCCGCTCTTTACTTCCTCCTCTCTCTCTCTCTCTCTCTCTCTCTCTCTCTCTCTCTCTCTCTCTCTCTTTCTCTCTCTCTGCACAACATTCGCCATCATCACCATCGCTGATTCCCGCCCAATGACGCACATTAGCGCTTTGCTGCCAACGGAATTCAGCCAAAAGTTCCGGATACAGCTTAAATGTCCTATCGCATACCCTACCCCATTCCCCTCGCCACACACATCCACATCCACACCCAAACTCCACACATATACACCCTACCCCAACCACCAAACATCTTGTCATTAGAAACTTTTGCTGCGTGTCGATTTGACGCAGGGGCCATCATTTTGACACATTGGCAGTCGTTCGTAGGGCCAGATGTGGAGGGGTCAGGAAGCCAAGGGATGGGAAGGGTAGTGAGGGGTGTGCATTGCAAGCTTGTCTTGTTTTTGACGCATGGCCATAAAAAATGATGATGGGGATCATGCACGTGCTCACGCTCAATTCATCAGGCAGGACGCAACACCTACGACAGAGAGAGAAAGAGAAAGATGAAGAGAAAGAGAAAGAGAAAGAGGGAGATGGACATGCAGGGCAGATGGACAGAGAGAGATGGATGGCAGATAAAGGAAAGGAGCTCGGGAGGGAGAGCCAAGCAATGGTTAGGATAGTTGATGGGCGTCACTGACACTCTGCAAAAATATTGGCATTTAAGCTCCGGACGCATTTACGGCTGACAGGTGCACAACTATCCAATGGAGAAGTGAATGGAGAAGTGGAAAGAAGAATGGAGCCAGAGGTAGCACAGGGAGGCGGGGGCAAAGAGAGGGGTTCGAACAAGTTGGGCACGTTGCTGGCTTGAGTTTCAGTTTGAGTTCCCAGTCAATGTCCCCCTCCCGTTCGTGTGCATGGGAAATGGCCAATGTGACGAAGCGGAAGCTGATTGAGTGAATGAATGAATGGATGAATGAATGTATGAAGGATTGGATTCGATTGCATTTGATAGCAAATAATTGCAGCTGTTATGGATTTGAATAGATTGCAAACCTGCTGTCAATCTATATGAATGTAACGATTACTCACATGTGAATAGAAATGAATAGATCAGAATGAATGAGAATGAGTCGACCTATTCGTAAAAGTAAAGCGAACAAACTTTTCTTCAACCAGATGCGAATAATAGAACATAAATAAATACATTCTTTCATACAGACTGTCTAATTGAACTGAATTCAAATGAATAGATTCAATTATATATGATACATTCACTTAAGACTACACTCAAAACAATAAAAAAGCAATTCATTCTCATAAGTGAATGCGCAAAATAAATATATTCATGAATAAAATGAAGAAATATTTACAATACGTAAAACTTATAGCATTTCACATGAATACACTCACAAATATATTTATGAATATACTCATAAAATTTACATTAGCAACGTAATAGGAATTTTGTAAAATTCAAATTCAAAAAACAGTTTGCAAGGTCATAAATATGAATACACTCACGAATAAAATCGTCATAAGTTTATAAATTTATATTTTTACATAGATAATACAACAACTTTTTAACAACGAAATAAAAGTGAATATACTCACAATATATTCATGAATACACTCATGAATATATTCATGAATGCACTCATGAATAATTATTACAATATAATTGCATAAACAAATTGAGAACAATTCATAAAATTCTGATAGTCTCAAAATGAGTGAATACACTCACAAATTTAAAATAACATAAATATATTAAATATAATAAGTAAATATTATTATTATATGTTTAATGAATATCATATAATATATTAAATATAATAAGTAAATAACAACTACACTATTATATTATATAAATTTTAAATAGATCTTTAAATCAAAGTGAATTCACTCACAAATCACAATATATTCATGAATACACTCTGGAACAGCATAAGTATATGCATTAAGAAATAGTTAGATACGTAATGCAATGTGCTTAACATTGTCAACAGATTGCAACTTTGCCATTAGGTTCAAGTGCATTCATGAATACTTAGATTGCCACACCTGCTGTTCGCCTCAGTTACTTGACATTCAGCGTCAGATGCTTTCACTGGCCACAAAGGACACTACGCAATGTCACAGAGTACACCACACAGAGTCCATGACACCATAACCGCACCACATTCCATTCCGTTCCATTCGCTAGCATTCCATTCCATTCAGTATGTCCATCAACGCAATGAGTCGGAAATCAGCTTGCTCAGCATTCGATTGCCCCCGCCTTGTTGCACGATTGTGGAATTCAGTTGGTTAACAGTTGTTCCAATGTACTTTCTTCCCCTTTGCTTCCGTACCGTTCCCTTTCCTTCCCATCACTTCTCGTCCCTCATGCACCACTTTCTATGTCACTTTACTCCCTTTGTCAGTCCCTCAGTCACCGCAATCCACAATCCACATTCAAATTATTCATATTTTTGTATGCAGCATTCACGCTTTATGCTCTTCGCGTTATTCTTGTGTATTTCATTTGCAATTTGTTATTGCTTTGCAGGGTATTGGGGAGGTAGGGCTTGGGGCATGTGGCATCTGGCATGTGGCATGTGGCATGTGGCATGTGGCATGTGGCAACATGAACGTGTTTGTGTTCCCAACGCAACTGCTGGCAACTGCTGACGATTGCCGCCAAATGGCCAGCTAGCACTCCAATGACTGCGACGAGGGCGATTGCACCTTGCGGTCGCAACGTGCCACACTCTCAGAGCCACTACAAGGATCTGTGCACTCGACGCATGTTGAATGCAACAACAACAACAACAACAACAATAACAATAAAAACAATAAACTGAATGCGGCCAGTTTGTCACCCACATTCGCCATTGTATTGCATATGGCCAGAAGGCAGCTCTTGCCACCATTTTTATATTGTTCGCCGCAGTGTTTTATTATTCATACGCCCCGTTTGCGGCACAACCACACACACACGCCCTTCGCTGCAGTTGCAAATACTAGCTGCCAGTTATCATTCACATGCATTCACAATAATTGCGTGCAAATTTCAAGCGTTTAAAAAGTCAGCGCAAAAACGTTAACAACAACATAAATACAAATAAATGCAAAACGCAAACGCTCAGAAGTGTTCTCTAGTCGAGAGTGCTCGACCGAAAGATTCCCCTTCCAAGTTTCACATATAGCACCCAATTATATTTGAACAATCTGAAGTAGCACAGAACAAGCCTGGATCATATGAAATAACTGAACTGAAGAAGCCATTTTTTGGGATTATTGAGAGCGTTCCGCATTGCAGTTTTTCAAATGTACTTAAATATTTCAACATTTCAATTATTTTATAATAATTTAGGCATTTCTTTAAAGCGAAAATGAAAAACGATTTCAATGTGCAATTTTTTTCAAATTTCAATAAGATGCAAATAAATTATTGAATAACTTACAATTCGGGGAATGACTTCTAAAATGTATAAAGAAATTTAAGATATTGCTAAAATATAAAGTTTGTATTTATTATTATTTTATAAACATATAAAATATATGTTGGAATTATTGTAAGCTTCTCAAATCTAAATGCATTTTATTTTTGCAATTATTTAGACGGTTCCAAGTTTCTATTACACAAATTTTAGGCATTTCTCCAAAACAAAAATTCCACTCTTCGCAATTATGAAAAGCGTTCTGAATTTCAAGTTTCGGAAGTTCAATATATTTGTAACATTTGTTAAATATAATTATTTAAAAAGGGTTTTACTGCAAAAAATCAAATCAATTAACAACTGCAAATAAATTATATTTGCGGTTAAGTGAACTATTTCAAGTATCCAAAAGATAATTGTTGCATAACATGAAAAAAAAACCATAAATAAATAATATTTTTCATGGATGCCAAAAAACTATTAATTTCACATTTGCTAAATGTACAAAGTGGAATGGGAAGCCAGAACACGCCTGCACACACTGAACTGAGCCAGAAACCGCATTTAATTAAATTATTTTTATGTACAAACTACAGATAAATACAATATAGATTTAATATTTATCATATTCCCATGTGCGCAACGAGCACAAATGGCTTTCGACCCAATTACGAGCCCATTTGAAATGGACTTTGTAAAATGTACCAACCATTTATCGTATAAAGTCTTTCACAATAAATGAAATGTAATTCGTAATTCGTAATTCGTCCGATTGAATTGCACTCGAAATATTAATGATTTCATTTTCATTTTACATTTTTTGTTGTTTATTTCTGTTTATCTTTCTTTTTAGTAATGTTATAAAAAGTATTATATTTTAAATGGACACGTTGTCATGGAGCTTCCATCAATGTGAATTGATTAAACTTCTGATTAAGGCACTAGAGAGCACATTGAATCATTCGCCAATGCAATCTTATGTGTGTGTGCATTAAATTATAATTACATTTTCAAATCATTTATTGGAACATATGTATTATTTTAAAGATTGTAAAATAACATATGGGCAATAGGAAAATGTATATAAAAATTATTATACCCTTTTTTGCCCATTTTTAATGGGCACAGGGTATAATGAGGTAATGGCAATAGGATATTAGTGGGATTTTTCTGCAAGTGTACAAGTCCATTACATATGCAAGAATCCCTATGAGATGTTTAGCAAAAATACTTGCGAATTCTTTGGGCAAACAAGAAGACGAGCTTAGCACTCAAAGACTGACAATGAATGACAAAGTGAACTTAAAGCTTTTAATTGTATCACAAAGAAAGAGAGAGAGAGAGAGACAGAGAGCGAGGGAGGGAGAGGGAAATACATTCTAGAATTCATACGAATCTGCAGCTCAGTGTCGTTTGCAGTGTGTGCATTTGAGGTATCCTTATGAAAATTGCAGCATGTCATACTACTGCTTAGCTATTCGTTATTCGTTATTCGTTATTCGTAATTCATTATTCGCTATTCGTTATTCGTTTGGCAAACATCAAGAGAACATATAGCTAAATATTTATGAGTGTGCGCTCGCTGAGAGTAAAAATAAAATAATTTTAAGCAATCTGCAAGGCAAATTTGAAGTCTCCAGTCTTTGCTCTATATAGTCTGGGTGGATTTAAAAAATACAACTCGTTAACAGCGTTGCGTTCTGCTTCTGCTTCTGCTCCTTAGCATCATCTCCCAGCTATCCAGCTATCCAACTATCCAACTATCTAACCTGTCCCTTCGTCCCACCGACCACCTGCCCGACTGTCCCACAAAGTTGACTCTGCAAGTTGGCCTTGTCTGCCCGCGCTAACGCTTTGTTGTTAAGCCATTGAAATTTATGGCGTTGTTTACACAAAAATTGCATTCGCCTTGCAGTTGAGTAAACAGAAATGGCAAGAAGGCAACGAGGCAACGAGGCACAGTGACAGAGACGGAGACGGAGACGGAGATGGAGATGGAGATTGAGACAAAGACTGAGAAAGGAAAATCAAAAAAACAAAGTATATAAAAACAATTTGGCAAGTCAAATTGAAATGACTGCATTTCAGCGAGAAAGAGAGCAAGAAAGAGTGAAAGAGAGAGTGAGAGATGGGGGGTGGGTTGGCGTAGACAGAGAAAGCTGCCGCCGCTGGAGGCGCCCTTAATGAATGCCAATTACTGTTGAAGAAGCTGCAACTCGATTATGTTGCAAGCAGCGATTTCAAATAACGAGTATTTTCAATTGGCCAACTGCACAGCTAAGGCGTGATTTCTTCATGTTGCGCAGCGTTGCCAGATTGTTAATTAAAATCAATGTGGCAAGCCAAGAAATGGGAACAGCAACTAAAGAAGCTGGCGACATACGACGCGTATACGCAATGTGTATTAATTAATGGACCTGCAGCACACACACACACACACACACACACACACACACACACACACACACACAAACAGAGAGAGATACACACATATAAATTTCTAATAGCCAGGGACCAATTATATGTGTGCTGCACGGCGACCCAAATGCGCATTGCCAGTACGAGTAGCTGCAGTTAGAGATAGCGAGAGTGAGAGAGAAGCAGAGTGAGAGAGAGAGAGAGAGATAAAGACAGTGCAGGAGTGCGGACAAAGGCTGTTGGAAATGTGGCACGTGGCATGTGGCATGTGGCATGTGGCATGTAGCTGTCATTTGACGCATAAACAACGAAATTGCATTTAGGCCGCAAACTGAGCTAAAAACTCTGCCCAAAATGCCCAGCACACAAAACCTAATTAGAAATTGAGATCAAAGTTGTAATCGGATTGTGAGCAAATGAAATTACAAGACTCTGTTAATAAAAGGTAGACAAAGCATAAATACAAGCATTATAATTTGTCATACGACAAACAGAACACAACACAACACAACACAACACAACACAACACGCACAGAGCAATCATAAAATGTGCTTTTTGGGTTACCTTAATGTGATTGTCAGGCCACATGTAAGCAATGAAAGCAGTCGATTAACGTCAACACACACACACACACACATAGAGAGTTAAAGAGAGAGAGAGAGCGAGAGAGAGAGAGACTTCATCTTATATGTATGTTAAAGGCCATATAATGTATACGCCGTGTGTGGCGACAAAAGCGGTCACCGCAAAGGTCCGTTTAACTTAACGTTTCCCACGCGAGCAACAACAGCAGCAAGCCACACACACACACACACACACACACACACAGACACACACAGACAGACAGACAGCTAAACACAGAGTGTCGCACACACCTGAGCAAATGAACGAGTGAATGAATGGGCATGTGAATGTGTGAATGTGCATGTGAATGTGAATGTGAATGCCAGCGTTTTGGAAGTTTTTCGCTAAAAGCGCTCAAAGTTACGGCTGTGCGCACTTCAAGTTGCGCGCCATGAATTGATGTTGCCCCAGAGAAGCATTAAAAATGCCACACAAAAAATGAAAACAGCCAGAAAGCAAAAAAAAAAATATAAATTTATTTAGTTATAGTTAATTTTTGAAGAGAGGAAAGAGCTAAGAGCAACACAAAGCAATACTTGACTTCAAATCGATGGCAATGCATAGTTATCAATGCCAGTTAATTGATTAAAGCCAATGCGCAACGTCCTGTGGCGCTAATTGGCAACAGGCCATAGCCGGGGGGGGGGGGGGTGTGTGCATGGGCATGGGCGTGGCAAGCTAAGTTGCAGGTGCCTCTTAATGATGCAGGAAATGAGTTAATGCGCGTCCCCTGCCATTCAATTAGCCATGCGTACAAGCGTTTGCCTTGGCCATTTGAAGCCTTGGCCTTACATGGCCTAGACGGACATAGTCTGGCCTAGTCTGGCATGCAAAGCATAGTCTGTTGATTGGCAGCAGCAGCAGCAGTAGTAGTTGCTATACGAGCATTGTCGCCAATGTCATTATACGAAGCGCGCACTAATCAGCTTATCATTATTACATGGGCGTAGGGCGAGAGTGTGAGTGGTGTGGAGGGGGAGGGGGTTGGGTAGATAGATAGAGCTATAAAAATGCTTGTAGATAAAGTCTAAGCGCATTAGGATAGTTGCCTTGGCCAGTCTTGGTCCAAATGCTAACAGACAAAAGTAGAAATAAATCAATTAAAAGATTTTCTCATTTTGGTTTTCATCCGCTTTTCTTTTGGTTGGTTGAATGGGAAGGGAAAGCTAATTAGCAAGCAACGTTAAGCCGAACATGGAACGAGGCGCAGATATGTGGGGGTTGGTCAAGCATATTGTGAATGCCATTATCAGTGTATCATTAATTTAATGCGACGCGTCGCACATTAATTGCCTTACATTGCGCATACGCAGCGTTGTGCAGACAAAGAAATGTCCCCCTAAATAGTTAGCGATAAGCATCCAAATGAACATCATAATAATGCTCATCTCATCTCAAATTGTTGATGTATTTGCAGGCAGCACAGCGAATCCAGATGCAAAGCGACTATACGACGATCTGCTGAGCAACTACAACAAATTGGTGCGTCCGGTGGTGAACGTCACGGATGCGTTGACGGTCCGCATCAAGCTGAAGCTATCGCAATTGATTGATGTCAATCTAAAGAATCAAATAATGACCACAAACCTGTGGGTGGAGCAATCGTGGTATGACTACAAACTCAAATGGGAGCCCAAAGAATATGGCGGCGTCGAGATGCTTCACGTGCCCTCCGATCACATCTGGCGCCCAGACATTGTGCTCTACAACAAGTGAGTGTATTCATATTCGTATACACGTTTACACAGCGAGACAGTCGCCTGGCCATGAAGGGCTCAACTTGAATGATTCTATTATAATTAATTGAACAATTTCTTATATTTCTTCTTCTTTATTCACATT
This sequence comes from Drosophila funebris, assembly GCA_018901825.1. Lineage (NCBI taxonomy): Eukaryota > Metazoa > Arthropoda > Insecta > Diptera > Drosophilidae > Drosophila > Drosophila funebris. The sequence continues at coordinate 47,324 of JAEIFK010000454.1, forward strand.
GTAACAGCGCCGATGGCAACTTTGAGGTGACGCTTGCCACAAAGGCCACGCTCAACTACACAGGGCGCGTGGAGTGGCGACCACCGGCAATCTACAAGAGCTCCTGTGAGATTGATGTCGAATACTTTCCCTTTGACGAGCAGACATGCGTCATGAAGTTCGGCAGCTGGACTTACGATGGCTTCCAGGTAACTCGCAGCAATCAAGCATCTTAACATCTGAACATCTGAACATCTCACAATCTCATAACGCAAGTGCCCAAGGCTTCAGCCTAAAAAGTTAACACAGCCCAAAGAAAGTTAAGAAAGTACCACGTTGTCGTTGTCATACTTACTTTGCCGTTCCATTCACTTTATTGTACTTTCACCAAATGATGCACGAAATCGACAACAAATTGGCACTGACAAAAAGTTCTCCTCCTGCAAGTTGTAGATGGAGAAAGAGCGAACAAATTCTCAAATTGTCAAATCGTTCAAATCGTTCAAATCATTCAAATCATTCAAATGTCATTTTCATTCAAAGCGAATTCAATTGATTTCCCAACTTTATTCGTTTGCTTCATTTATTTGCAAGTTTTTCTCGACTTTTGCTTCAGATTTGCAAATGATTCCCATCACTTTATTTAATTGAATATCATTTGTTTATCTATTTTAAGTTGTGTTAATTAATGAACTGGTTAGATTTCTTTGTGTATACTTAAAGAAGACTTCAATTAGTGTCTTCATTTGAATTGATTTATAACTTAATTTAATTTAAATCTTAATTTTTACATATTGCAAATTCGAATGACTCTAGATAGATATCTTTGTATATTTTCAAATAAATAATATATAATGATATATATAAACAAGCGGATCAGTCGACCACGCGCGCCAATATCATACCCTGTACAGTCTCCTCAATTAGGTATTTTGTTTATAATAGAAGTGGGTTCCTAACCTAAAGAAGACTCTTTTGAAACACTCACATAGCATATGAATTCTAAGCATACTTTTGCATATGTATACATACTCGATGAAAAGCTGAGTGTTACGTCACTTCATTTACATATTCATGTAGCGCAGTGGCTCGCAACGAGTAAAGCGCAAGCGAATCTATGCAAACTGTTCTTTTCTGATTATCTTTCTTATTTAACAACCGATCTGGATGAAACTTTCAAGATTGCTTCTATAGGATATTATTTAGGCATCTGTTAAGTAAGAAGTGTCTACGATGAGAAATGTTATTATATTTGTGGGGGAGGGGGGAAAGGTATCGAAAATCTAACATAAATTCGATCTGGAGAGGACATATAGAGACCTTTATGCCAAATTTGATGTATCTAGCTCTTATAGTTGCTGAGATCGACGCGTTCATATAGACATACAGACAGATAGACGGATTGAAGGACAGACAGACAGACATGGTTGAATCGACTCGGCAGATCAGAGACCGATCAACATTCAATCAATATGAAAATCCAAAATATCCAAAATATTATCTTCACACAAAGCAGATTATTGCCAACCTCGATTACACTAGGAAATTGTTAAAAGCACCACTGCGACCACAGAGTCCAAGATCAAACACAGTTCTTAGTAGTGAATATATATTCTTAAGACTATTACCATTCCCTCTTAATTGCAACAAGGTCAGTAGAGTCTAACGAAAGTTATGGCTCCTTTAAGTTATTAAGTAACTCTTATTCTATTATATTTTCAATATCGCAGATTCAAATAAGTTTACATTGATTTTATTGACATCAATATTATAAGCATGCTTCACTCTTCATTCTTAAGTATCTAGAAATAAGAGTACTTCTTATACCCTGTACAGGAATATATTAGACTTGTCCAAAAGTATGTAACAGCCAGAATGAGGCGTGGTAGACCCCATAAAGTATACACAGCAGAGGAGATTGATTTGCTTAAGCTATTGTATCCAATAATTCTGAACTTACACCACTTCCAAGTCAACAGGTGTTTGAAGCGCGTTATCGAATCATATATATATACATACTATTACACAATATTGTACAGGGTATTCACTTCTTTGACACTTTCAAGTTGCAAGTTAACAGAAAGAGATCAATAGCTTTTAGCGCCAATCAAGAAGTTGTAGACTTTTAGTCTGTTGCAAGCTGCTGCACAAAGTAATATACCCCTTTTGATAAGATAAGAAGTATATACATACTGTATAAAGATGTTTGTGTTCAGAATAGAAATCAGCGAATTATCGGATTTTGTTGCGCCTCAGAGAAGATTATTTGATCTGTTGTTGTTATTCCTATGTTATTTGCACTCTGACAAATTGTGGTCCTGTGTGTATTGTGTGTATTGTGTGTGTTGTGTGTTGTGTGTGTGTGTGTGTGTGTGTTGTGCGACACCAGGTCCTGCGGCTGGTTTAGTGGCCATAAACCGAAATTTGCTCATAATTCGTTGTTCTGGCATAGAAATTCTCACATTTTACGGCCGCCACACACATGAACTTGCCACACATACATAAAACTGTCTCTGGCGATTTGACAGCATACAGATAGATAGAGAGAGAGGTAGAGAGAGAGAGAGAGGCACACAACAGGACACATGGGAGAAGTAGGCACCTAAAGGACAATAAGGTAGCTTGACACCTGCCGGCAAATGGCAATGACAAAGACACGGCAACAGGAGCAGGTCTCGTAAAGTTGTTGCTCCGTTGTCGTTGTTGTTGTCGTTGTCGTTGTCGTTGCAGTTGGCACAGCCTTTTAGCATGTGGCATGAAGCAGGCGGCAGGCGGCAGGCGGCAGGCAGCAGACGGCAGGCGGCTTGCGGCAAGTAGCTTAATGCTTGCCACCCGCCTTGCGACTTTGCCAGCTAATGAAGTGGCATTAGCGAGGCGCATTCACTACTCGTTGCTACTTTGCAGCTCAGCGCAAATGAGCCGACAAATGGCCCGCAGCTCAGCAGCCCCACCCATCCGCCCCAGAACTCCTCAATGCAACTCTTTAGTCTGCCCACTATCAACACAGGTTAACCGCATGTGGCATGCGGCATGCGGCGTGTGGCATGCGGCTTGCTTGGCATTGGGCCATATAAAAAGTCATTCTCAATGTTGCATTACCTGTCGTTGTTGCCTCAAGCATACTCGTAATGTTGCCGCGGCCTTAATCAAATCTTGTTAGCTTCAAGCATGCCACATTGTATGCAACTGCATGTGTGTGTGTGCGTGTGTGTGTGTGTGTGTCTTGTATCAGCTCAGTTATGCAATTCCCTCAACTGAGCGGCCAAGCAAATTGCACAAAGCTGCTTCTTAATGCAACACACAGGCTTGCCTGTCATTTGCATAGCTGACATAGGAGTGTCGCACACACACACACACACACACGCACACACGCACATGCTGGACATATCGGACAACTGTTGGCAACTCTGATTGGCTGGGATGATGAGGATGAGGATGAGGATGAGGATGAGGATGAGGATGAGGATGAGGATGAGGATGAGGATGAGGATGAGGATGAGGATGAGGATGAGGATGAGGATGAGGATGAGGATGAGGATGAGGATGAGGATGAGGATGAGGATGAGGATGAGGATGAGGATGAGGATGAGGATGAGGATGAGGATGAGGATGAGGATGAGGGATGAGGATGAGGATGAGGATGAGGATGAGGATGAGGATGAGGATCAGATACAAGATTGATTGACTCACACTATTCTAGAAGGTTTGGGTATATTTAAAGTATCTGCTATTAAAACCAAAGTCCCTTTCATCGAATGTCATCGGAAGTCTAGCAATGATCTTATTTGTTGCTTCTCACACTTCTCATCTCTGAGATCTGTACAGATACACGGACATAGCTCATAGACCTGTTATTTCTGCTGATCAAGAATATAATAACTTTATGGGATCTGCCACGTCTTTTTCCAACTGTTGAATAAATTTGCACAAGCTCATTATACCCTTGGTACAGGGTATACAAAATTACAATCAATTAAGATATATTGAAATAGACATGATTATCAGAAGATGTAAAAGGGGGGAAATGTGGGGAATTATGCAGAATAAGTACTCGAGTCGAGGAAGGGACTCCAATCAAGATTTCACTTCTCAATCAGCACCGTGAACTAAAGGAACAGCTCTGACTTCCTTAATCGGAGTCACGTTGATAGGAGTAGAAAGAGTTTCCCATGACGAACTACAAAGTATCTATAGTAGCCTGGAGAGACCCTGATATCTGTTATGGAAACAGCTAAGAATATTCCTTAACTGGGAATACCATAGTAGTTAATGCTCAATCCATAAGCTTCAATCAAAATTTGTTTAGCTTAACCTAAAATAATTGAAAGTGGATCTAAGATGACAGCGAACTTGTGAGAAACCCTAGGAGGGTAAAGGGAGAAAAATGAATGAAAAGAGAGCAGATACATCTAGAGGAATAATCCAATACACACAGACACACACTCATTGCTGACAGCTGTCACTAATTTGCTAAAAAGCTAACGTTCATTTAGTATTAAAAGTCGAGGTGCTAACAACATTTGACACGCCACGACACGACACGACAAGCACAAAAACGTGGCTACTTGCCTTGATTGTGTAAGAGCCCTCTCTCTCTCTCTCTCTCTCTCTCTCTCACTCCCTCGCTCTCTGCTTCTCTCGTTCTGTGAGTGTGTGTTTGTAGTTGTCATTGCCAGCAATTGTTGTTGTAAATGTTGTCGCTTTCAACGCCTCATTGTTTGAGGCCACGCGGGAGGGGTGGAGCAGGCAAAGGGAGGTGGTAGAGAGAGGAGAGAGCTCTTGTGGTGCGCATAAATCAACCGCAATAAGCGGTATCAACAGAGCCATATCATATAATATTTATAAACTCTCCTGGGGCAGCGTCATGCAGGACCAACACACACACACACACATACAGACACAAAGGAAGCAAATGAGTGATAGTGAGAAGGGGAACGGGAACAGGAAGGGGAAGAGTGTAAGGCAAAGCAAGAGAGTGAGCATAAGCTGGAACCGTTGAAGAGCTGTTCACTTCATTGTGAATTGAAAGCATCTACAATTCTCTGTCAGCTATCTCGCTCACACTCACACTCACTCACACACTCTCTCTCTCTCTCACACACTCTCTTATTGTGCCTTTCTCATTCTCCAGCTGTCTTGCCATCTTTCAATGTCGGAAATATTTCAGTAAATCGTAACTTCCTTATAGTGAAATTTCCGCTACCACTTAAAATAACAATTTCCGCTTCAGCAGTTTCAGTTACAGTTACAGCAACAGCAACAGCAACAGCCACAGCTACAGCTACAGTTATAGTTGCAGCAGCAATGCTTGCACCTGGCAAGGCTCACCCACATCCTGTCTGATTATAGTTGTTGTTGTTGTTGCTGCTGTCCGTTCATGTTGAAAGGCAACGAGCGTCGATTGCCTAATTTTATGTTGAGGGAGCACAACATGCTTGCTTTCTCTCACTCTCTGCCCCACGTCTCTCTCTCTCTCTCTCTCTTCCCCACTCACTGTGCGTTCAAGTTCATAGGCTCAATTTTCACACTTGATTTTGCACAAAACGGCGTCATTGCAGCACCTGCCCTCAGCCCCACCCTCAGCCCCGCGCCTCAGTCTCTACCTCTAGTCCGGCCTCACCCCTTTCCTTAGACCTACCCTAAGCCTGTCTCTTACTGCTTCCCTCAACCTACATTCAACTCAATTCGAACTTCCAGCGCCATTCACAAAATCGAATTAACATCACTTTTCAAATTTCACGCTTCTCTCGTTGCACACCTCTGCGAGCAAAAAAAAATGTGCCCCCTCCCCCCTGCCAAAACTCTCTCTCTCACTCACTCTCTCTCTATTTTGCTTTCCCTATGCAAGCTCATTGAAGCGTTAACAGCAGACAGACGAGCAAAAATCTCCAAACGAAAATCGTATCAAAAACCAAATGGGGAAAAATTATCATGCAGTTGCCGAAGTTCACAGGCAACGTCACAAGCACACACACACACACACACACACATAAACTCCAACACATACACCCACACATACACTCCCATACACACTTGTGCATACATACACTAACTACCAAATAGTACATATAGATTTGTGTACGTGCATCAATTACAACATAATATTTGCTCATTGATAACGTATTACAAGTCTGTTCCACACTTCACTTTCGCTGCAATTTCACATTACTTTTGTTTTAGGATTTAAGCATCGGCACGTGAAATGCATTGCCAAATCAAATGAAATTCTGTTTACACAATGAAGCTGGCAGCTTTGTTAAAGCCAACTGCATTTCTGCCCAAAGTAAAGGGAAATATGTTGCATACTTTTAGGGGCAATTTTAATTTTATAATAAAAATTCGATTTTAATGTAATTAGAAAATCTTCAGTTACAACAAAGTTGAGAATTTCAAATTTATTTTGACGCATGAAAATGAATTGCGAAAAGGTCTTTGATTTTATATAATTTCTAAGTGATTCGTGGGAAACTCTAATTTGAGACATTTTTGATGTAATTCATTTTGAATTGTTTATGTTGAATTCTTTTTGAGACAGTTTAAAATTGGTAACGAAAATTTTTATTAAAGATACAATAACGAGAATTTAAAATGGAGCCGTAAAATTTACATATTATCGATGTAATTAACTTTAGGAAAAAATGTTGCCTACTTTTTGGGGCAGTTTGAGACTTACAACTGCCACGTAGAAGCAAATGAAAAGAACTCAAACTAAGGTTTTCAATTATATCAGATTGCAGTTTTATATGCAAAATGAATGTGAGAAATGCTTATAGAGAGATGTGTTCTACAAATCTATAGAGCTTTTAATGCCAAACACTTTGAAAAGGCACCCCAAGACAGAATTAATGTTCCTCAAATGTTAAAGAATTCATTTAACTGCCAATAATTTATTTCAAATTTAAACTAAATTATATAAAATTGGCATAAATTAAGCAACACATCACATTAATTTAAAAAGCATTTTATGCATTTTGAATCAATTTAAATTTCATTTCAATCAATATTCTCAAATAGAAATATTTTGAAACTTAAAGTAACTGAAACCCGTTTTAGGAACACCGACAATTGCAATGATGCTTTTGAATTGATTAGAAGGCATTTGAAAGTAACTTTATGAATGAGTCCCATTAAAACTAATTCATTTTGAACATTTCTCGATTTATAACAAATGATTGAAAGCCAAGAAAAACTATAATATGGCACAGTATACGATGATATATTAATGTATACGTATTTTAAATTGAAATCAGCAGGAAATATTTGCAAAATCCTCATTAATTCATTTTAAATAAATTTTAGATACTTTATTGACTCAACTTAAGAAATGTATCTCCCTCAAAAAGTGCAAATAAAATTGCAAATTTGAAATGGAAAACGCTATAAAATTATATCAATAATTATAGGATATTTTTGTGGGGCAGCTTTGAATTTGGTCAAAATGTTGTATATATTTTTATGGAAATGAATGGAAATTATATTTAGGAACAGGTGTGAAAATAATAAGTGAAAACTGGGCAATATGTGAAGAAATTAATATAGAAATGTCAATATTATGTTTAGGAATATGCTGAACATTTAAATTAAATTTAAGTGCTCGGAGAAAGTATTCAAATTTTGAAAAACTTTGAGAAATTGGTATTCGAAATAATGGATAAATACGTATAAATGTTTTCTGTTGATTAGAAAATTTCTTTTTTTACTTTTTTTAATATATTTTCTTTGAAATAAATTTATGTATTTTCTGTTAAAGTTTTTTGTTATTTTTATGCCAGACATCAACAAAATAATAATAAATAACATTAAATAATGCAACTTGCAATTGTAATTGCATTTGTGTTGCAAGTTGTCTGACATAGTTGCAGCTGCCACATGATGGCAGCGTGGATAACATGGGGCAGCTGCGTGTTACATGTCTATGCCTGTCTCTGGCTGTGCCAGCCATGCCAATTGCAGCGTGCTCCTGCCCCACATTCTGCCCCCACATCCTGCAGCATCCTCGACTGTCAACTGCAGCTGCAATTGTGCCGAACTCTGAACTGAAATTGAAGTGCTAACTTGGCTAAGCTACTTTCCAACATCTCTGTGCGTTCTTTGTTGTTTTTGCTTCTTCGACTTTGAGTTCTTTCCTCTATTTTTTTTTATTTTTTTTTGGGTTACGCCCACTTTGTGTACTCCTCCTTTGCGGCTCAATTATGTGCGCTGTCAATCTTTGTAGTCCTGTAATTGTCTAATCACTCACTTTGTCTCTTTCCATTGCATGCTCTCTCTCTCACTCACTCACTCACTCACTCTCTCTCTCTCGTTCTCTGTCTCTTTCAGGTGGATCTGCGTCACATCGATGAACTGAACGGCACCAATGTGGTCGAAGTGGGCGTGGATCTGTCCGAGTTCTACACGTCCGTTGAATGGGATATACTTGAAGTTCCTGCAGTGCGGTAAGTTTTCCATGCAACTACAACAGCAACAACAACAACAGCAAAACAACACATCCACAAAATGCCAACATGCAACAGCAACAGCAACAGCAGCAACAACAATTTGGCAGCTGCTTTGGCAACTTTTGGCCGCTGTCACAAAACACAAACACAAATCTTTCGAATGTCAGAGCATTTTGCACAGGTCAAGGATGCCAACAGGACATCAACAACAACAACAACAACAACAACTGCCAAGACGAAGCAGTAGAGAAACTGGTAGAATGCATAGAGGGGCGAGGCATGAAGACGACGACAAGTTGCTGATGATGAGCTGCAAGTGCAAAACAGCTAAAGTGGGCGTTGTGTGGGCGTGTCCCCCTTTTTTAGTTTACCGCCAATATTTACACTTGTACATGAGGCGTCGTCGTCATCCCTCTCTCTCTCTCACTCCCCACTCTTCTCTCAACAGTCTCAAATCACAAGTCTTTCGAGTCGGCGAAAAGTTTTTAAATTAAAAAACTTTGGCGCCGGCTGCCAAAGGAGCAGCTTCTGGTCAGGATTGAGTGTGTATATCTGTGTGTGTGTGTGTGTGTGTGTGTGTGTAAGTTACGCGAAAACAACATCAGTTAAGGCCAAAAAGAGGCTGTTGTTTAATTGCCACGCCCCCATTGCCACTACCTGCACGACTCGACTCGACAACAACACGATGCGACACGATGCGGCACACGCTTGTGTGCACACATTAGCACAATTTACACACGCACACACACACACACACAGTCACTTGAGTATGGGCATGTGGGCGTGGCTCTAATGCGTTTAGACCAAGACAAAAACAAATTTTTCAAAGAGTTTTCGCCCATTTCCAAAAAAAAAGTTGCCTACTTTGAAGTGGGCGAGTGTGCGAGTGTGTTGGCAACTTAATACACACACACACACACACACACAGTCACACATATGACAACTCTTTATAAACAATAATTAAGCAGATAATCAAGGCAAAGTCTCTACACTACGCCAATTTGAAAGAACGTTCACGACCTCAAAGTCTCTTAACTCTGCCATGGAGTTTGCTGTTTCAACTATGAATTTAAACCATTATAAAGTTCTTCGACGCATTAAAAGTCGCTTAGCTACATCATCAAGTTGGCTAATTCTTCTATTAATAGAATCCATTTTGAAAAACTTTCCAGACCTCAAAACCTGTTAATTATGCCATGAAGAAAACAAGAAGAAGAAAAACTGATACCCTGTAGGAAAGTGTGGATGTTTAAGAAAGTTCTGGCATTATTAGGTCACTATTTCCACAAAAGAGGAGAGAGAAAAGTTAATAATAATAAAAGCAATAGCTATAATAATGCAATAATGTAAACGAACAATATTTTCGTAAAAAGAATTCAATTTTTAACCCATTGTATCTATAATAACTATATGATAGTCTGATAGTTACGAGATTTTAAAGTCAGATTTTAAAGAAATTTGGCCAGGATGTTAAGGACACTTCGAAATAATCAACACATAGGCTTGAAACACATAGGCTAAACATTAATATGACAGTCATTCGATATAATAATTAAGAGATGGACCTGGGAACTAGATTGCACAGCAATGAGTAGACGGAAGGATAGACAGACATACATATCTACATACCATATATATGTAGACTCAGCTCGTCTGTCCTACTTTTATATGTTCCACATATCGTGACAGCATATAGAAAGCAAGAAACGTATTTTAATAATATATACATATGTTCTCCTAATCTTAAATTATTCTATCATCACACCGATTGTGTTTAGTTGTCCGTGTTCCCACTTGGGGGTGGAACTTGTAATTACTCTTATCCATGTATGACAACATGAATATCATAAATAGATCTCAGAGCGCTAAAGATAGGATAGGATATACAAATCTAGTTTGCGTCTTGCAACAAGCTTTGGCAAGGCTCTTCCTCTATACTCATTGATAGTATAAGCACAATTAATGAATAAATATAGAAGTTATGCACACTTAAACATAGAAGTTTTCCATATTTGAGCAAGTTGCATGTTGTTGTTGTTGATGTTGTTGTTGTTGTTGTTGGTACTCTCTGCAATATAAATACATAATTAATGTTTTGAGAAGAATACAAGTTTTTTGCGTCGAGACGATCAGCTGATTCCGAGTTGATTGTTAGTAATGAAAATGTATCGAAATGTGAATTATCGTTTTAGTATTTTTGTATATACGCTGCGTTGCCAGATCTCGACAAGCAAAGCAGCACTGGCGCCACCTAGCATGCGTTGCTGTGCAACTTCCTTACTTAATGATGAATAAATTTCAAGCCAACTGCATATAAATGCATGTCCACATAATGCTTCACGATAATCATGCGAAACTAACGTTTGTGTGCTTAAAAGCAATGAAAATCATTGCATAAATTAGTTAAACAAGTGTTTCTCGTTCTTTTTAAACCCAATTTGAACTGCAAGTTGCCAAAATTGTTGCAATTGCATTCGAAGCGAAGAGAAAAAACCCAAAGAGAGAGAGAGAGAGAGATTTGAGTTTCGTTTGAAAGGCTTTCAATTAATTAAGGAATTATGCTTGAGCAGAGGCAATTTCAGTTGCAGCCTAACTCGAAACTTAATTACGGAATATTTTATAAAATTGAACCCCAAAAAATAAAAGTAGATGCAATTGTTTTTAAAGGTTTCCCCGTCTATTCGCCACTGAAGCCAAAGACATCGTCAACATTTTTCTAAGGCTGCGCTGAAAAATTGCTGACAATTTGCAGATTACCTGACAGCGTTCTCTCTCCCTTTGCCACTCGCTCTCTCACTCTCACCCACTCTGCCTGCCTCCCTCTCGCAGTCATTAAACCCGAAACGTGTGTGTGCGTGTGTGTGTGTGCTTATGACCATGGCCCATACAAAATTTGATTACATTTGCGACGCTTTTACAATATTTTTTTTTTGTTACCTCGCCATTTATCCAGTTGAACACCTTGATTTACTCCTCCACTTCCGCCTGACGGCCCAACTGCTTTCCCCCCTTCCCCACCCCCTCCCCGTCTCTATCATGCTGCCCCTTTTTTTATGTGCGCAACTTTTTAAGATTTGCGTTCGCCGTTCGCCCGCGGGCAACGCAACTGAAATGAAATTTAAGAGCAAAACAAAAGTTCCTGCTCAAAAGCCATAAAAAAAAGCCAAAAAAAAAAAAAAAAACGTTAAAAGAACAAGAAGAAGAACAGGAGCGAAAAAAACGAAGAAATTGGCGACAAAACGCGCAAGCAACAAAACAGCTAACGATTGTTTCTGGCTTTGTTGTTGTTGTTGCTGGTTGTTTATTGTAATTGTTGTTGTTGTTGTTGTTGTTGTTGTTGCTGGTTGTTGGTTGTTGGCTGTTGCTACCTTCACGTTGTCGTTGTCGTTGTCGTTGTCGTTGGCACGCGCGCCAGCCACAAACATGTCGCGACGCACGTCGCCGTTTCGGGTGTCCGTGAAAGTGTTGTTTATGCCCCCAGGAGCACAAAGGACACACACACATTTCACACACACACACACACACACACACATTGGCATAACAAAACTCAAGCAAAAAGTGCTCACCTGCTGCGCGTGGAGTGCAAAAGTGCAGACGACTTGCGGCAAATAGCATTTGTAACATTCGCCACAAACTAGTGATGGCCGCCATACACGCTCACACTCGCACACACATGCATAACACACACATGCACACAATTAATATATATACTAGAAATAACATATATATTCTGCATAAAACACTTTTAATTAATTATATACATAAATATCTCTAACTCTCTATACTGAATAAGCATATTTATACCCTGCACTTCTTATATGTTAGTATGATAACTTTGTGGCAATGTATGTAACAGGCAGCAAGCGGCAGCTTCGTGGTTTCTAGTAGCAATAGAAATACCGTCTATCCATGTGTCTATCTATCTAAGTGCCTCAATCTCGACAACTCTAAGACCTTCATCAAATAGATATCCGGCTTATTGAAATTTGTAAATTTTGTATGTTTCCTGACTGTAAATACAACGAGTTTTAGTTGTAATAATTGAACATCGCACAACATTTCGCATTGAACTGGAAAAGCCGCTGTGGCGCCACCTAGTGTTAGCCTGCAGTGCAGGTACAGGGTATTTTAGAGCATTCACACAGCAAATTCACATAAATATATTTTGTTTTTTCCTTTTTTCTAAACATTTTCAATTTCGATTCGGGTATTTGGACTTCATTCATAAAGTTATTTCGTTGGCTTTATATGGTATCTTCAGTTCATCAAGCTGTTGCCTTAATTAAAGAAAAGTTAATCTTTGCCTCAAATTGAGATTTTAGTTTTATTTATTTAATTGCCTCAATTCAAGAGAAGCTTCAACTTACAATTAAACTGAACTTCAGTTGCAATTCAACTGGTTCATGAGTCATAAGTTGATTCACTGATTCAGTTCAGAGAGTCGCTTTGAACTGAACTGGTTCGCAGTATAAAACAGTATCGATATACAAAAGCGTCTGCATTACGCCTAAGTTACACATCTCTAGCACACACATGCAGCTTTATTGCCAGCACACACACACACACACAATGACAGCTACACACGCACTTGCCTTGAACTATTTTAGAGTTGCGTGCTTTTGCAATGGACAATAAATCAGAGCTGTAACTTTTGCCAAACTTCTCGAGCAGCAGCAGCAGCAGCAGAGCCAGTAGAATACCCAGGATAAGAAGCATCACATCTTCTGCAGGCGTATCTGGCTGGCAACCTACTTACCCCTTACCCCTTGCCCCTTGCCCCTTAATCCTCCTTTTAAGTTCTCTATCCAATTTGAGGCTCTCTTTGTGACAGAAGGCAAAACTATGCGTTAATTTTATGGCCTTGTGATTTCAGTTGTTGTCAGGTGTCGTCTCAGCAAATGTATCTCAATAAGACCAAAAGAGAAGCGATAGAGCACTTATGCACTTATGCTAGACTAGCAGATATGCTGTAACTAACTACAAATAGATTGGCATGTATATATATATATATATGTATAAGTATATATATATGTGTCGGCGAGAGCTTGATTATTTGAATTGTGCGTCTGACTTTTGAGGTGAATTGATTAGTGTGGTAAAAGGCAGTATTCTTTTGGTATTATACAGAACTAGAAGATCCTTTTGGTATTGTACAGAACTGAAAGAGTGGGACGACAACATATGTTGTCGTCAGTGTGGCTCAGTATTAGGTTGAGTGAAAGGGACAGCAAGAAGAATACTGCAGGCTGTTACAGAATAGAGAACTGTCAAGAGAATAGGACGCTATTCGATTTGGAAGCTCCAAGACTCAAGACGTGCACTGAGACTCGCTCCACTACTTTTCGGTCAAGAATTATTGAAAATGGCAGACATAAACGCAGGCCAGCCACCTCAGGCCAGAACTTATGACGTCTATTCGACTTATGCATATATAATGGACTTTAATAATTTGCTTACCTTGGCCTTGTTCAAGTTGTCACATTTTGTTGCATAGCTCTTGCATTTATTGTGCGATTCTTATGAAACTTTCAGAATAGGCAGTTGAAATACTAGAGTCAGTCAATCATATAAAAAAAGTTAAAGTCAACAATTTGAGCTACCATAAAATCAAATAGTTCTAAATTAAAAACTGCAAGTTTTAATGAATAAATTGACTCGTATTTATATGAATGATTCGCTTTTATTAAAGCAAATAGTTTATTTTATATTCTCACTTAAATGAATCGGAATGTGTGAATTAATACGGATTATTTTGATGCTCATAAGTTTAGAATTGCAAAAAACACTGAAAATCTAAAACAAAATATATATAATGATGTCCTTAAAATTATTAATCATTAATCATTTTAAGTTATGGTAAAAAAAACATTAAAAACTCATGAAAATAATTCAATTTGAGCAAAAATAATCAAATTTAAAATTAAAATTAAATCATTATTTATTATTTTTTGCATTCGCTGAACATAAAACTCACTTTTAATTGATGTCCTTATAGAAGGAACCCAGTTGAGCCACCCAAGGCAAACAAATGTAGTGCAAATTATTGCTTAAGTAATTAGATAATTAGAAACAAATAAACAAATATTTTGATGTGCAGTCTTAATATTTTTTATCATATTTATGTTTATTTAATAGAAATATATTTGCAATAATACAAATCTTAGTAAGAAAAGTTGTATTGCTCGATTAAGAGTGAGATGAAATTAGTGTAAACGATATTTCATATAGGAAATGGAATTGTTCTTGGGAAATCCTTTTAGTTTTTCATAATATTCGAATTAAACTAAATAGAACAAGTCATTTCTGCTATATTTAGATGGTTGTCTATTGCTGCTATCCCTTTGTTGCACAATATTTGTGTACAGGGTATCTCATATCTCAGTCTCTTTGTGCCAATTCCGTAACTGTCTGTCTGCCTGTCGTGCTGTCTGTCAATCAGCCTCTGATTGCAGTGCTCTCAGTGTCTAACTGAAATGGGCGTCTGTACGTGCTGTTACCCCCCCCGTAACCCCTTGCCAGCCTAACCCTAAAATGCCACGCCCCTTCGCTCAGAGCTCAGCGCGGTGCTACACGTGGGCCGCCTGAGTTAATTTAACTGTCGATGTTGATGCGCATTAAACTGAATGGTGGCAGGGGCAGAAACCAAAGGAAGGGAATGCCATCGGGGAGGGGATGGTGAGGAGGGGAGGGGATGCCACTGCGATTGCCACTGCTTCATGGCAAAATTGCGCTACGTGCTGTGAATTGTGTTGCAGCATTTTAGGCGCAGCATTCGACAGCTGCAGACAATGAAAGGACGCGCCTATGCCAACGCCACCAGCCCCTGCCACAACTGTCAATCTCCTCCAGCTGCTCCTCCTCTTTTTAACTCCATGTTCTTCTTCTTCTTCTTCTTCTTCTACTTCTTCTACTTCTTCTCCTGCCTTGCCCCAGCATGTAAGAGGAAAAGCCGCAGTAACGTCCGCCTTTGGTTTGTGTCACGCACTTGTGGCATAATTTACTGAAGACTGCGGCATACACAACATACACAACACACACACACACACACACACACCAACACACACACACCCACACAGATATACACACGTGGCAACGGCTGTCAACTTTTTAATTCCTGTCAATGACTTGAGCCCCTTTGCGCTTTGGCCTGCTTAAGCATTTTGTTGTTGTTGCTGCTTTGTGGCACGGGGCTTTCAGCTAGCTGCTTGTGGCGTTATGCCACAAATGTATACGTTTCGTGTGTGTGTGTGTGTGTGTGTTTCTTTTTTGGCCTTGTCATGGGGTTAGTCGTTATGAACAGTTAAGCAACCAATTGGTTACCAGACAACCAACTGTTCAAGAAGTCAAACGTTGCTCTATGCTGGCTTTGCGGCTCGACTCTTCTATGAGTTTTGTTCTGCCTTTTTCCTTTTGTCAACTAACGATAGTATAAACGATAGTTTCAGTGATTGAATTAACAACATTATTAACTATAAAATAATAAATAATGTGATTAACTATAGAATTAACGATCGTAAGTGAAGCGATAGTATTAACGATATTATCAGGGATGATAGTCAAATACAATATTAATATTATCAGCAATAGTAACGATAGTATGAACGATAGTTTCAGTGATTGAATTAACAACATTATTAACTATAAATAATAACTAATAAATAATAAATAAATAATGTGATTAACTATACAATTAACGATCGTAAGTGATAGAATATCAGAAATAAACGATAGTAGAAGCGATAGTATTAACGATATTATCAGGGATGATAGTCAATTACAATATTAATAGTAATAGTATAAATAATAATAATAATAAATATATTTTGTAATAGACGTTACAAGTAAAAATATAGCGATAGTATGTGAGATAGGCCTCATATCAGAAATAAACGATAGTAGAAACGATAGTAGAAACGATAGTATAAACGATATTGTCAGTGATTGCACTTCATTTACAATATTATCAACAATTCGAGACGTATAATAATAGTATAACTATCGCATGTGAGATAGGACTAATGAGAATTAGAAATAACTGATTGTAGGAACGATAGAGTCAAAGTGTAACAATTAGAGTAACGATAGTATGTGATTCACATAGTCATAAGCGATAGTAACATCGTTTACATGCACGATAGTATCATCGATGGTATCAACAATACTTTCAAAGATACGATATACAATGTTTTCCATGCTATGTGACAGATACGAGCTCCAACAAAAAATTATATAAATAATACTATAACCGATAGTATGTGCGGTAGGTTCACTATCACACATATACACACACATATATATATAGTAGCAATGATTGTATCAGTGTTTGTATTAGCAATAGTTTTAGATGCACAATCAACGATCTTATGAACCATAGTATAAGCAATAGTATTAACAATAATACTAACGATAGTATGTGAGACAGTATTTACGATAGTATTGTTAGATCTTGACCGATTGCCAAAACATTGCTATGCTGCTGGGAACTGGTCTATTGATTAAAGTTGATCGAAAGTATTGATGTCTGATTGTCCATTTTTTGCCTGCATCGATTGTTTTCGTTGGACTATCGATAGTTTATATTGCAACGTGGAAAATGTTGAAATTTATTTATATTTTACTTAAATAAATAAAAATATCAACTTAATTTCTCTTGTTACTAGTGTAAATTGTATATTGTATATTGTATTCAAGTCTCATGCATTTCCGAAATCAATTCAAACTATCGATAATATTGCTCTTGCTGTGTACGATTTATCGTTTGTTTTGCGCACTGTATGATTGATTTTATATTTTTACGCATTGCTCGTCCTTTGAGGTCTTGTTTCTCATTGCAGCTGCTTGCAAATACTTATTCAAGATTCTAGTCGTGAATGGAACAACGAGTCTATCGACTTGTAAATACTATCGATAGTACTCTTTAATAAATTTAAACTCTGCCTGCAGCTAGTTCGCCCCTTTTTGTGGACAAGTCTTCAGTCTCAACAAGAGCTTTTCACTTTATATTTCTTGCACATTCTGAATTCCAATGTCTCAATTGTCATTGAGTTGTCCTCATACTCATTCGCATGGCTCCTGCTGCTGCTCCTGCTGCTCCTGCTCCTTCCACTTCCACCCTGTTTACTGGTGTTGCTCCCCCGGCGGCTGTTTTTGTCTAATTGCCGCAGTGTGCCGTGCGTTGCGTTACATCGCACAAAATCAACATGCCAGGCACATGCACACGTGCCATACTCCCCTCACACACACTTTCACCCGCCCCACCCCCCCCCCAATGCCCTGCCTCGTACAGCCCTCGTCAAAGTTATCGACAGACACTTTTACTTTCACTTTCACTTCTGTTTGATGGCTTGATTACAAGGCTCCATTCCATCGATGCGCCTGATCGATTAAAACCATAATTAGCAAACTTTGAAGTGAGCCAAAAGCACACAAACCATATCCACCCTAGGCACTCCTCCCTGCTCCCACCCCAACAACTCTGCAACCCTGAGATGGCCTTTAGGGGCCTGAGATCTTGTAATTTCCATGCGCCTTTCGATGAGTTCTGCAACGTTTGCCTCAAGTTGTGCCCAACTTAAGTTATTAAAATTCTATTACTTACGTCAAATGGTTGTTCCCCCCCCCTCCCCGCGCGGGCACTGATTTCTGATGAAATCGAAACAAAACGACAAAGCCAGTAAAAAACAAAAACAACAAGAAAAGATGAAGCAAAGTAAAAGGAAAACACTCAAAAGCAACAACAACAACAAAAAACAGGAGAAGCAAAAAAAGAACTTGGCACAAACTTGTGCAAATCAATCAAGCGTTAGGCTCAGACGAACCAAAGTCGTGTCCCTACTTCCTAACTCCCTGCCGCCCCACCGCCCCCTCTCATTGGCTCAGTAGGTGGCAATAGTCGCCTAAGGGTCGCAGTTTCAGCTTTGAAATGCCGCCGCCTTTAGCATCCTTCAGCATCGTTCGGCATTCTGTGGCCATTTTATGCCGCATTCCTTTGGCTTCCTCTTTGCACTCTCTCTCTCTCTCTCTCTCTCTCTCTCTCTCTCTCTCTCTCTCTGCTACTCTCTGCTACTCTCTGCTCTTTTTTTATGTTGCCAATCATTTAGTATTTATGCGTTTTGTTCTTTGACTGTGCAATCCAACTGCCAATCAGCGTTTCGGCCATTTCGGTCAGTCAGCAACAGAATTAGAATCTTTGCTACATCAAACAGCAATCGGGGGAGGAGAAGTGGTTGGTCAGGGGTCAGGAGTCCAGCTGCCGCTCAAGCACAAGAACTACTTTACTTTTGAGCCTTCCGTTCTTGAAATCAATTCCAACTTCAAATCACCAAAATTTTAATTAAAACACAACTATTATTCAAATAAATGAGATTGATTTTCGATTAATGAAACAATTTCGATTTCGATTGAAACAATTTCGATTAGCAAAATTGTTTATTTATTTTTAAATTAATTTTAATTTAATTATTTTAATTAATAATTAATAATAATATGGTATATTTTTTAATTTTAAATTCAAATTGTTGATTTTGTTTTATTTCAAATGTAATCCAATCGGATTATCGATTTTAAAAATCGATTACTTTATTTCGTTAATCGTTAATAATATTAGAAAATGTATAATTATTTATTTGATTTAAATTTAAATTGAAACCGGATATCGATTTTATTTAATATTGAATTTGATTTTAAATTGAAGCCATTTCGATTATCGACTTAAGAAATCGATTAATTTTAATTCGATTTTAATATTTAATTTGATTGAATTGAATGCCGATTATCGATATCAATAATTTTTTAACATTAAATTATATAAAAAATTAATATAACTTTTGTAATTAATATTTTAAATTTCTTTAAATTTAATATAAAACAATTTTGACTATCGGTTATCGAAATCTTGTATTTCATTTAATATAGAGTTTAAAAAAATTGTATGAATTACTTAATTAAAATCATTTCATTTGAATTATTTTGCTTAATATACATTTTATTGAAATTATTAGAGTGCACAGGACCATGACGATCCTTGAAGGAATGAAAGTATTGTGCATTAGCATCTTTCAAAAGAGAGAAGTTATGAAACTTCTTTTGTCATTGGTTTCATTCAATCACCAAATATGATCAGACGATGCGAAGTTTCGGTGAATTTTCTTAGGCTCTTTTGATATTGTTTTTGTTGTCTTTGGCATTATGTTTGGTTTTTGTTTTCATTACGCATACGCCGCATGGTCCAAGAGCAAAAGGCATTGATGAATTGTTGCTATTGCCCTGTTTTTGCTGCCGCTAGTCAAATCAACTGTTATTGTTGTTGTTGTCCTGCTGTTGTGCCTACGTGGCGCCACCGTCGTCTCCGTCAGCGACAGCGACAGCGACAACGACAACGGCGACGACGTGTCCAGACGTGCACAGACACGCGCTCGCATCCGCCCTCATGTGTTGCCCCATCATCTGCTATTTCTTCAATTCCCCCTACTCGCTGTGTCCCCCCTTCCCCACACCTCTCTCTCTTTCGCATCCTCTTACAATATTTCTTTCTGCCTGTCTCTCTCTCTCTCTCTCCCTCTGTTTCTCCCTTGCTCCCTTGCTTGTTGTTGTTGTTGTTGTTGTGCCTTTGCTTTGCCTATTTTATGATTTATTGTATGTTTTTCTCTGCTGCCCCAAGCCTCTGCCCCTCCCCCTCTCGTTTGGCTCTATACAACTAACCAACTAAGCAAACCATCCCAGAGCTTATTACACTGACCTTTACTCTCACACACACACACACACACACACATGCACACACACACACACGTGTCTCACATAAGAAAAATGCCAACGCAAAAATTTCGCAACTTGAACTTAAGTAGAAACTAGACTCTTATGCCGCCAGCTCAATGGCAGGTAGCCAGAGGTCAAAGAGCAAAATGGATAGCAGCACTATAGAAGCAAATGAGGAGACTAAAGAGTAGGGATGTAGGGATGTAGGGAAGTAGGGACGTGGGCAAAATGGTGAATAAGTCTCAGAAAGCTCAATTGAACTAAAGTGTCCAGCTCATTGGCTAAAGCCCACCTAAGTCGACTAATACTTGTCTTTATTAATTTTTTTTTTTTTTTTTTAACTTTATATATACCCTGTGCACCAGCCAATGGGGTATAGCCTACTTAAACATTTCCAAATGAAGAGCGTACATTTTATTTAATTAGTTTTCTACTTAAAAGCAGCAAGTCTATAGTTTTTTATACTCTCGTTTCACTTTAAAGTTTATGAACATTTTTGTTGTCAGTTTTTAAAATGTACATTTCTTGAAAATTCCACAGACAACAAATGTACATTTCTGTATAGTGGCAAAATATTTTTTAAAAAACTCAGAAAATTTGTCTATAAACTTTGTAGTGGAAAGAGAGAGTATGAAAAAAAAGTAAGGACTTTCTTTTCCTGTCCATTTTGTTACTATTTTGTTGCTTGCTTTCTGTTACTTTCTTTTTATTGCTTGTTTATTACACTCCTTCATGTCTTGGGCATTTTATAGTCCTTCTTCTAGTGTTATTTATTCTTTTTCAAGTTGGTGCAGACTGTAATTATTATTTACCTGCGTTGACTTTGTATATTTCACAATTCATTTCTTTTGCAAAAGTTCTCCTCTTACTCTCAGATAACGGGAACTGTTTCGTCCCCTTCAAGGGGATTGTCTAGGTGAATTATTAGGCGTCTATAGTTTCTCTTATTTCCCAGTTTGTTGTGTTTATTATTTATATACACGCAGTCCTACTTAACTCTTCCTTCATTTTGTATTCTTTCTTTGAACTTGCGCTGGGAATCTTCTCGTATATTCCCCTCTCTCTCTCTCTCTCTCTATTTCTTTCTCTCTCTCTCTCTCTCGTTATACTACTTCTATATAAAGTAATTCCTTTATTTTCATTGCTTCTTATTTTCACTTTATTTATCAATTAGTTTAGTTTTGTTTCTCTCACTTTGTAGGAGTCAAGTCTTTGTCCAGGGTATTTCTTAGCCGACTCTTTGGTTTTATTCTAGCCTCTACCCTCACCTGATAATTCTTCCACTTGTTTCTCTCGCTTAAGCTTCTTTGATATGCAGCACTTTAAGCCAACTTGATGTTCTTTGCCCTGCAATCCCTATTAAAAGTTCTTTAAATTTTCTTGTCGTTTCTCTCTCTCTCTCTCTCTCTCTTTTCATCTTCTTCTTCTTGTGCTTCTTCTTTATTCTTTGGCCTTGCCATAAATTGTGCTCTGCCCAACCGCAGCGGAGCATATATACTTTGGCATTAGAGGTTTTCCTTATCCCGATCATCATCAGTCAATTGAGTCACGTCTGCGTCTTATGCCTCTTCTCTCTCCCATCTCCCCCTCTCTCTCTCTCTCTCTCTCTCTCTTTTTACTCCTTTCGTTCTATTGGGTTTCTTTTCTGGCTGTTCATCTCTCGAAGGATTTGACTGACAGTTTTCAGTTTGCTTTGCAAATTATATATAAATTCTTTCTTTCTTTTTTTTTATTTCGTACGTAACTATTTCAGCCTTCGAGATGTTGACCCAACATATTCCTTTCCCCCCCCCCCCTCTCTCCTCTCTCTCTCTCTTATTGCTCCGTTCTTTATTTCTTACTGTAAAGCACTTACTAATGTTTTCCTAGGCATATTTTATACTTGAATTGCTTTGGTCAGTTCTTTGGTCTTGTGCTCATTCTTCATGCTCATCATTATCCTTGTGCTCAGCCCAACGATTGCCACATACTTTATCTGTCTGTGTCTCCATGTCTGTGTGTGTGTGTGTGTGTGTGTGTGTGTGGAATCAACTGCCAGAAACAGTTAGTTGTCCTGTAAAACCCTATCAGGCTACTGCCCATTCGCTCTTTATTATTTATTTACAATATTTTCTTATTCAAAATGAAGCCGCAAGCCTCTCGGAATTATTGATGGCATATATACAACACACACACACACACACACACACACAGACACACAGAGAGAGAGAGAGAGAGAGAGAGAGCTCTTGTTGATGGCAACCGGTTCCCTAGCTGCCAGGCATCTTCTTGTTTCCTTTGCCATTTTCCATTTTCCTCGAGAGTTTTTCAAGTGCGGTCGCCAAAAAGTTCTTGACTCAATTTACCAAATTTTGCTGGCTTTCTTTTTTTTTTTTTTTGCTCTTTCTATACCACTTCCCCCTAACGCTCTTTCTCTCTTTCTCTATTTCATTCTCTAATTTTTTTATTTTTTTTGCTTATTTTTGTATTCAATTTTTTTTGGCAGTCAAAGATTATTAACTTTTAAATTATGTACACGACAGGAGGCAACAGGACAAGCAGGACAACAGGCGACGTTGACGCAACGTCGACGTTGGCGTTGACGTTGACTGCGCTGCGCGCTAGTGTCAAGTTCATTAGCCAGCGAGGCATAGGCTTGCACAAAGGCTTGCGGTTTCTGTTGGTGGGGGGGTGTATTACAGTTTGGCAGCCACTGTTTGGCGGGCAGTTCACAGTTTGAGAGTCAGCGCAGTCTTTGCAAATAATTTCAAGCATTTTTCAATATTTATCGTGCGGCTGATGATTTATGTGAGTTGCCGCTGCTGCTGCTACTCTGTGTATGTGTGTGTGTGTGTGTATGTGTGTGTGTGTATTATGTTTATTGGCGCTGCGGATGTGCTGCCAACGGATGCTGCAAACAACAGCCCCATAATAAATAAATATTTACGTTCTACGTGGTATATTCTAACCAATACAACCCCGTTCTCCCCCCTTCCACCATCTACCACCACAACCAGCACTCACTCACCCCGTCTATTATTCTTGCTCTTTCTATCTTACAGCAATGAAAAATTCTATACGTGCTGCGATGAGCCATATCTGGACATAACATTCAACATAACAATGAGACGAAAGACACTCTTCTACACGGTCAACCTGATCATACCCTGTATGGGCATCAGTTTTCTAACAATTTTGGTCTTCTACCTGCCATCGGACAGTGGCGAAAAGGTGAGTGTGTGTCTTCATCTGTGTCTGCAGTCTGCTCTGCATTGACTCTCAGCCGATGCAGCCACATTAATTTATATACATACATACATACATAGTACATACATACATACATACATACATATATATATATGTATATAGACAGTTCTTCTTTTATATTTATATTTATATTTATTTGTTTGTTCTCTGTCTTTTGTTTTGTTTTTTTTTTGCGATATTTCTTGTTGTGCCATAATTTATTGCAGCGACTGTACACACACCGCGTGCACTCGGCTCTCTCAATGTGCTTTTAATTAAAAAAAAAAAATAATAATAATTTCACACTTAAATGAAAATGAAAATGAAACTGAAAATGCATTACGACATTTTAACTTTTTTTTTATATATTTTTATTTTTTCACTGTTTGCCGCCATTTAACTTTGAATAAATAAAATTACATGTTGTATTCAATTTAATGCGCTCAGACATGCACATTCATGCACACACCGAAAGTTACGCATATGAATTGCGCGCGTTAAAAAACGCGCGCGATTTGCGGTTCTCACCACGCGTTTCTCAGCGTGCGTTTCTTTGTGGCCGAATAACGGTTAAAAAACAAAGCGATTCAAAGCGAAACGAAACGAAAAAAAAAAGGAAAAACTGTAGATGAAAAAAAAAAGAATAAAAATTAATAATAAAATAAAACGGCATAATGCATAAATATAAATATTTACATGCTGCTGGGAGTTATGAATAAATTACGGCCAATTTTCAAAATAAATAAAACGCAAAAATAATTTGTGTGTGCGCGCGGTTTTATGTACTTCGACGTTGACGCTGACGCTGACGTTGACGTTGACGTTGGCAGCGCCCATTATGCATAATTTGTGTAATAAATATTGACAGTGCATTTGATGGAGCATTTCTGGCCGCTTTCGGGACAGGTGAATAAAGCGATTCGCTAGAGATTCCACATCAGGAAGCAGCTCACAAATTATGACTACAAATTGGCAATAACCAAAGCAACCGGAACTCGACTCCACATTGCGTGCATACATTTAGAGCTCTTAGAGCCTCAAAGCAGCGAGTAAAAAAAAGTGTTCGTTGATGTGATAGGCGGGGGGCTTAGAGTGAGAGGAAGAGAGAGAGAGAAAGCAAGAGTGTTGCACAACACTCGTAATTTATGGCATGTAAAACACAACTCGTTGAGACGCCACATATCGTGTTCAACAACACTCGTTGATTTGATAAAAGCGAGTAAGTCAGCACGCATTGGTGTGCTGAGAGAAGTTGAGACTTGTATAACACTCATTGTTATAATTAATGGCATATGAAAAACACAACTCGTTGATACAGCACTCGTTGATGTTGAACAACACTTGCTGCTAAAATTAATGGCATGTAAACTATACGACAATCATCATGTTCAATAACATGTTAGTAAAAGCAATACTCGTTGATTTCAGTCGAGTGAAGCAATACTCGTTGATTGACACATCTCTTATAGGCATGGTAAGAAAGCCGTTAATAAAGCCCGACTAGAGCGTTTAAAATAGAATTCATTGAAGTGACAACCGCGAGCTAAAGAATACTCTCTACACTCTCTCTCTCTCTCTCTCTCCCTCTGTCTCTCTCTTGATCATAGCGAGTAAAAATTACACTCGTTGGTGGCACAAGACTTGTTCAGAAGTTACACAATCTTACAAACAACGAGTGCAACAAAGATGAACAGAATGACAAATGAAAATGCAACGACAAAGCAATAAGTAGCAGAGTTCATGATAATAACGATATAAAAACTTTAAAGAGTACGAAGAATCCATTAGAAGTTGAAGAGAAAACTGAGGCTAACAAGGTACTTAACAAACACGAAAGGTTATAAAATGGCAGGGACGAAGTAAGGCAAGACACAAGGTGCGAAAAGAAATGAGCGATAACAAGCTGAAGAAGGATCTGTTAAAGTCGGACAGTTGGTCATTCAACTGGTCATGGAAAGGGAGGGGGGGGGATGGCGGGAGGTTGAATGCATAAAGAGGCATAAAGAGCCTATGGCTGGGACATATCAGTTTCGGCTCGTTCGAATAAACAATTCATTGTGTTTTTATTTTACGAGCCAGCCCGGTCAAGCTGTGTTGTGTTTTGTTTTGTTATGCTCGTTGTGCCATTTTATGGTCACAGACACACACACACACACACACACTTACACACACACAGAGGAGGGGGTAGACAGAGCACACAGAACCCGCACAAATATTTACGCCTAAAAGCGGTCAACGTATTGACCAGCGGCTCGCATTCCCATATGTTTTGTACCCCATGGAGGTCCTGGCTGGTCATGCTATATCCTGATATGTCCAGAGTGAAGTTTCGAGTTGTTCTCATTGTTATCGCTCTTGTTATTGTTGTTGTTGTTGAAGTAAGTAGTTAGTAGTGCACGTACCCGGCACTTTGGGATGGGTCCATGGCCAATCGGAATGAGAATCGGATTCCGATTCGGATTCCAACTCTGAAATTCGAATTGGAATTGGAATTGCAATTGCCAATTTACATGCATATGCGCTACAACGCACTCCATTCATTCATTCATTCATTCATTCATTCATTCCTTCATTGAATTGCCAACACACAGTTCGTGTCCAATACTAAGTAGCCACTGTAGTACAGGCCAAACCCTTTCGAAGCGCCTGTATTTTTATTATTGTTGAAACAATTACATTTGATGTGCCCCATATTTCGTTGTTCCACGCTCTCTGCCACAGCTATCCGCTATCAGCATCTTGGCTTACAGAGAGAGAGAGAGACAGTGGGAGAGAGCGGGGGAGAGAGGGAAAATCACGAGTGTAGTGCAGACATTAATTACACATACATTTGCATAAATAATGTCAGGCGTAACCAACACTCCCATACACTCCCTTACACCCCCTACCCAACCCACCCACACTTTCCAGCGCTCCCTGCTCGCTGCCCTCTGCTCCCCTCGGCAGCTTGAGGACTTTGTCCATGTCACATGTCAAAAGCGACTTGCAACCTTAATTAGGCAGCGCACTAATCGCTTTACAGCACTTTGCAAAACTAAGGCTAATTATCATAAAATCATTAGGCATCAAATTTATGCCAAACGCACACATACAGCGGTAGAAAGAGAGGGCGAGGGAAAGTGAGAGCGCGAGAGCGAGAGAGACAATAAGAGATTTGTGCTTGTGTGCACACACAAAGCAGCTCCAAGAACTCAAATTGTCCGTCTCATTTTCGACATTTAATTACTTTTTGCACACACTTCATTACAAGCAGCTTATTCACACACACACACACACACAGAGAGACACACACATTCACATATACATGCATATGTAGTATGCATACACCTGGGCCACCTGTCCTGACCTCCAGCTAAGCCAACTGTGCTTAGCAGTTAATACAACATGGCAGTCGCTGACTGCGACTCACTCACTCACTCTTCTAGCCTCATCTCTCCCTCACACACTCCCTCTCTCTCTCTCTCTCTCTCTCTCTCTCTGTGTCTGCCTCTCTGTTGCTTTCTCTGCTCATACGTACAAATCATATTGGGTTTGCTTTATTGAGCGAGCTGCGAAGTATCCTATGGTTTTTATGTGTATATGTGCATCGGATATTGAAGAAGCAAAAGCTTGGGGAAGGCGAACTGGGAGGATTAGTCAGTCAACTTGCCATGTGTTTATTTATATGGCATGTTGTTGCTGTTGTTGTTGCTGCTTTCTGTGGTTTCTTATGTTGACTTTTTGTATAGAAAAAGAATTTATGCACACACACGCACATCCATTGAAATTTGTTCAATTTCGATTTCGCTTTTAATAACTCAAGTGCAAAATTCGAGCGCAGCTGCATTTAAATGTTTATTTAAATAGGTTCGACTTATCGTTGTTGTTATTGTTGTGCACTGTTTTATTCGTTTCATTTTTTTATGTTTACATTTCTTGCGTCAATTTCTTTGCTCTTTTATCAGCATAACAATAGTAATAGTAAACATCAAATATCATTATCGATTATTAAAGTTATCGAAAGCAGCTGCAGTCGTCTTATAGCTTGAACATGCAGGCTGACTTAAAATTCCAAATTATTCTTTGTTGATTTTCATTTTGCTTACAGTTTAATTGTTTTCACCACTACCTAATACACAACACACCACTCAATTAACTACACAATGTCACCACAAGCCTTCATCCTCCTGATCAGAAGCTGCCTGCTGTGGCGTACTCTGCAACTGCTATGCAACTGTCTGATATGTAACTCAGCTGCATCAGCCGTTGCACTTGAAAACGAATAAAACTAAATTGAAAATCAATGAAAATATTAAGTTTAACTTCGATTGCTGTGTTTTTAATAATTATCAAGTGATCATTATGTATATCATTTTCGGAGGAAGCTGTAACAGATACGTAACATATGGAAATCGTTAAGTTAATGTTATAGAAATATTTCGATGGAAAAACATGAATATTTACGTAGACATAAACCTTATCTAAGGTGCAGTTACATTTTGAGCGGTAGACAATTGTCGCTTCTTTATGGATGTCAAACGCTGTGTGTTGGCACCTTCACTTTTCCGCTCACCTGAAAATCAATTTCCCAAATCCCTTGCCATGTTCCGGTGAAGCTGCAAATGAACTTGACTAAAACATTACACTGACTTCTATCGCTAGTCTTACACACCCACACACACACACACACACACATTCTCTCCCACTCTCACTCACTCTTAACCTCTCTGTCTGTTGCAGGTCTCATTAAGCATATCCATTCTGCTGTCGCTTACCGTGTTCTTCCTGCTGCTGGCGGAAATCATTCCGCCCACGTCGCTGGTGGTGCCGCTGCTCGGCAAATTTGTGCTCTTCACAATGATACTGGATACGTTCAGGTGAGTGAATGTGAATGTTGAATGTTGAATGTTGAATGCGGAATCTTGAATACGATTGCGATTGTGACAAGACTCGCGCACGCATTCGTTCGATTTGCATGCCAAACTGATAACGCTGCACAGCACCCTCTAGTGAGTTCTGTCTGTCTCGCTCGACTTCTTGTTTATGAATCAGTTGCCGAGTCGGAAACGGATGCAAAAAAATGAAATTGAGCCCTTTACGATTTTTTTATACCTTCTTTCTCTCACTTATACCCTGGGTATCATAAAGTTGGGCCTTTGCTGGCACATCCGACTGCTACACATGCCCGGTATACCCTGTATTTTTTGGGGAATGCTTGAGGTGTAGAATTATGAGGTTCTATATAGAAGACGCCATCTCCTACTTCTGCATACCCTGTATTTTTAATAATTAAGAGCAAAAGGTGTTTCGATATACCCTGTAATGTTAGACATCACAAAAAAAAGCGACCTTAATAAGATTGTAACAGTTAGATGAGGCATCGCTAGCTGCAATGCTCGATCTTACAGTTGTCAGTGACATCATATTATGTTATGTTAAAGAAAGCTATATAGATTCCTACATACCCCTTAGGAAAGTATAAGGAAACTACTTTTCCTAATGCAAAGCAGAGGAATGAAGCAAACGTTCAGAGGATGGGAAAAACCTTTCTACTTACTTACCCGGCTATCCGACATAGGGTAACTAGCCGTCGTACCAATTGCCTCACGTGGCGCATTCACATTCGCTTTTGTTTTTGCAATCTCGTTCATATCTAAAGCTCATTTGGCTAACTGCCCATATGCCACGCCCCCCTGTCCAGTCGACTCGGACGCAAGTCAAACTTCAAAAATGGCCGGAGCAATTTACAGCCATTTGCCACGCCCAGTTGCCACAGAGAAATGCCCGCCTAATTGTTGGTAAACAAAAGTCGAGGCAACTCCCCTGCCCTCTTCCTGTCCCTCTCTCCTTTCCTCACTTACCCTCTCGCTCTATTTGAGCGCTCTTTTGCCTTCAGGTCGAGTCCGGGACAATGGCCTATGCCGGCGCAACAGGACTCGGACTTGCACCACAAATGATGTAATTAAGGCAATGGCAACCGTTCCGACTCCTCCCGTCTGTCGACTCCCGACTCCGACTCCTGCTGCTGCTCCTGCTCCTGCTGCTGCTCCGACTTGGACTTGGCCTGGGCAACAGCTAATTAGACAGACGTGGGCGTCACGAGTTAATTAGCCAACTAAGAGACTTACACGACTCACCATCTCCCTCACACACACACACAATCTCACACTCTCTCTCTCTTTCTCTCCGTAGCATCTGTGTGACGGTCCTTGTGCTGAACATCCATTTCCGGTCACCGCAAACACACACAATGGCACCTTGGGTGCGCACGGTGTTCATCAATCAGCTGCCACGTTTTCTGGTGATGCGTCGACCGCTTTACCCGATCAGCGAGATGATGTATATACATATATATAAATCATATTCTATTTAATCTCCGGCCCATCAGCTAATCTAACCTAACTTTTATCCCTTTTCCTCTGCAGCAAATCCTCGCGCCGTCTCATGGTGCGCACATGCAATGGACTTGAGCTAAGGGATCAAATACCACCGTTGCCCCCACCCGTAGCTCTATCCCGGTAAGTCACATGATTTCATTAATATGCTGAACCTTTTCCTAAGGTGATTTGCGGTTTCCAGCATGCATCATAGCCCCAAGACCACGTCACGTAGCACATCGCCACATTTGCAGCACAGAGTGCAAACGCTGAGTTTGATGGATGAACTTGGCGTTATTGGAGGAGGAGGAGTTGTAACTGGAGGTGGTGGAGGAGGAGGAGGAGGAGCATCGACGATCACCGGGCATCTGAGCTCATTGTATCCGCCGACCATTTCGACGGTTAACCAACAGACCTCGACAACATCCTCGCTAATTGATGCACAGTATCATAATCAGTATCAGCAGACTGGAGGTTCTCTGCTGGATCATCCCCTGACACCGACCAAGTTCCGACAGATGACCTCCACCTCGAGTCAGACGGGCCAAAATGGGTCATCGGGTCATCATCACTTCAATGCAGGTTGCTCGGGCGCTGGAATTGGTATGGGCTGTGGTGGGGCAGGTGGAGGTGGAGTTGGTGGTGTAGCAGGAGTAGCAGGAATAGTAGGAGTGGGAGGAGGAGCCGGAGGCGCTGGAAAAAGTAGCTCCACCTCAACGCTGGCACATCAGGGTAGTCAGGCAGGAAACTATCATCTATATCGACAGCAGTCGAGCTGCTCGGCAAATTTCTCACCATTGCCATTGCATGCACATCAGGCGCACGCCTCGACGACCACCTGCGATTTGGGATTGGGCGGCAACCACAATCCCAATGTGATAAAATCCACAACAACAGTGAACTCGGTGGCCACCGCATCGACGCTGGCCGATTCCTGCTGCAGCGGCACCATACAGATTCACCAGGGCATGGGCGCTGGTGCCGCCTGTCAATCCTCAGAGCTGTTGCATCAGCATCGACCCACCACATCCGCAGCAGCAGCAGCAGCGGCGTCGGCAGCTGGTGCTAGCACCTCAGCAGCGGCTGCAGCGGCGGCGGCTGCTGCTGCAGCAGCGGCAGCAGGTGGTGCAACGCCACCGCCACCACCACCGCCGGCCTGTGATATACTGCCTGCCTGCCAGCGCGAGGGCGGACCTCACTGCTGCACGGGGCGTGGCAATGTGCGACAACGCTGGCACACCTGCCCCGAGCTCCATAAGGCCATGGATGGCGTCAACTATATTGCGGATCAGACGCGCAAGGAGGAGGAAAGCACACGGG
The DNA here is from genome assembly GCA_018901825.1 of Drosophila funebris. Lineage (NCBI taxonomy): Eukaryota > Metazoa > Arthropoda > Insecta > Diptera > Drosophilidae > Drosophila > Drosophila funebris. The sequence goes on from JAEIFK010000454.1 coordinate 78,396, forward strand.
TGAGTAGCACATGGGGATGAAGGTGGAATGGGGGATGAATGGGGGTTAAGCGGGAGATGGGGAAGTAATGAAAGGGAGATAAAGGAGGTGATGAATAGTGTGATTAAGGGTCAGATGAAGAGTGTGATGAAGGGGGAAAAAAAGATATGAAGCAAGAGATTGAGGGTGAACTGAAAGAGGAGATGAAGGGAGAGACGAAGAGGAGATAAAGTGAGAGATGAATGAGCATATGAAGAGAGAGCTGAAGAAAGATATTAAGAATGGTATGAAGGGGAAAATTATGTAAGAGATGAAAGGAAAAATTAAGGAAAAGGGTGGGAAAATAAAGGAGAAAACCGTCGAAGGGAATAAGAAATAGGAAATTAAGAAGATAATGGTTGGAATAAAGAGAGGACATGATGATTCAGTTGAAATGAAAGGTAAAATGGAAACTAAGGATCACTCATAGAGGCGGACGGTGAGTGGCTAGACAGAGGTAGACAGAGGAATGACTAGACGAAAGATTATCTAAAATGGAAATGAAGATAAAGAGGATAAAAGACAGTGGAAGACAAAAATTAAAAAGCAAATTAAGGGGAAAGAAATAGTGGACAAGAAGAAACGATAATGGGAAAGACGAAAGGGGAAGGATGATAAAATATAAGGAGATTGAGAGAAAAATATATTGAGACAATAAGGAAAGCAAAAAAAGGTGATAAAGAGGGAGTTAAAGTAAAAGATGATAAACTAGTTGAAAAAACGACGAACAGATTAAATAAGTAGATGAGGAAGTGGACGGATGGATAAGGCGGAAGATAAAGTGGAAGACAAAATGGAAGACAAGAACAGAGACTAAGAAAGAAACCATATCTGAAACTGAGACAATAAAAAAGACGAATCTTTAACTTATATAAAAGCTGGAAGGCGAGAATGAAGCTGAAGGGGAAACAAAGGGGGAAGGTGAAACTGAGACTGAAACTGAGACTGAAGCTGAATCCGACGCAGAGGCAGAGGCAGACGACAGCCGGCAAATGAGGCTAAGTGAGGTCGCCTGGCAAAGCCCAAAGCCGCTTAGTATTTGGCGCAGCTTAGCCTAAGTCCCAACCAGCGGCTGACGACATAAGAGCGAACAGTGAGGAGGGAAGACAGTCAATACTGGAAGGGGCCACAGGGGTGTACAGAGGGTTCGCTTACAAAATTGGGCGTGCAATGTTAATAGGCCAACGCTGGCGGGCGCAATAAATTAAAGCGGTCTTAGCTCGGATTTATTAGAACGTCAATAATCGATACACCAAGATGTGAATGTGGACGAGGAGGTGCATGCGGAGGACGGCACCTAGACGGGACAATGCCAGAACAAATGAGCTGAAACTAGCGAATGTTTCTAGGTTCAGCTGATGCTGATAATGAAGTTGATGCTTTGCTAATGATGACAATGATGATGATGATGATTGTCCAGCCGGGCTAGTTTTGCCCTTTTATTGACCTTTCATCATGCAATGTCCCAATGTCCACTGTCCTTTTGTCCTAAGGACCTGTGTCCTGCGTTTGCCTGTAAGCCATACGCATGTGGTGTCTCCATGGAGGCTTATTGAGAACCAGCGTCAAAAGTTTTAATGACTTTTCATGCGGCTTATGAACACGCCCGGACAAAGTCCTTGGAGTCCTTGCAGTCCTCGTACTCATATGAGTATTGAGTATTGAGTAGTGAGCAGTGAGTAGTGAGTTCCTTGGCACCATAATGAATGTCTTATGGCGGCACAAATGCCAATAAAAGTATTTTATTAAAATTACGCACACATTCAATCATTATTGGTATGTCATGCTGGGCTTAGGCCACAGAATTCGCAGGACGCACAGGACACGCGACATGGCACACACGTAGAGGAGAACGAAACACGGACGGAGAACGACATGACACAAGTGCTGAGATATGTGGGAAAACATCAGACAGAGTACATAATGGAACAGTTGGCACTGTCAATGTCCTGGCATTTACATTGGGCACAAAAGCGTGAAAAGGCAGTGGCAATGGGGCCAACGGATCCCTAGGAGGGATAGGGAATATTAAAGAAGCTGGGAAATAAGTAGGGAGGTAGGTCTTTAGTTCAGCACGAGAAGCAAACTGAATAGACTGAATAGAATACTGACAGCATGTCATTGATATCCGCTGATAAAGAGACAAAGGAACTCGCAATGGCTTTATACTCTCAGATCGATCATATCATTGTGAATGATTCGAATGATTCGTGGCAGATTGAGCCATTCAATTGGGCTATTCGATTTCAATTATTCTTACAAAGCATTAAATCAATTTGCAATCTCATTCTTATTTTGTGTGTTCATGAAACAATCGAATTCTGAGCGAGCTTCGAGTGAACTTATGCATTGCAATTGATTCAGATGATTCGAGTAATTCGAATATGAATATAAATATAAAATTAGTTGGCTTTTTGTATAAAATTTAATATAATTATAATTGATTCGAATTATTTGCGGAAAATGGATGAATTTAAATGATTTGACTTAGAATAGAAAAAGTAAACATTATATTCAAATAATTTTAGTCAAATTTTCAACTAGAGTTGATTGAATGATTCAAGTAAATTGTTGCAAGTAGAATGATTTGAATTAATTCATTTCAGATTATTTCTATTTCTATATTTCTTTATGTAAATATATGTATTTCAAATATATAACTATATAAATTGCTTAAAGCAATACGAATGATTTGAGTTATTCCTTGCAAATAGAATGATTTGAATGATTCATATCAGCATAGCCTTTGTTTACTGTATATATGTATATATTGTGTAATTTGAAATGTCTTCTATTTAATTTGATCGATTCGAATGATTCTCTCCAGAGTGAGTGCATCGAACTATTCATATTATTCGCACACATTGATTATTTTGCTTGCACAACTCGATTGAATTGATGTTTGATCATTATACGCTGTTATACCGCCAACAGGTTAAAGAGGACTGGAAGTACGTGGCCATGGTGCTGGATCGACTCTTCCTCTGGATATTCACAATAGCTGTGGTTGTAGGCACGGCCGGGATTATCCTACAGGCGCCCACTCTCTACGATACTCGCGTTCCCATTGACATCAAGCTGTCGGAGATTGCCTCCACGACGGCCAAGCCGAATGTGGCGAGGCCCGTGTTGTAAGTCCCATAAGGACAACATCAGCACGCACTTACATACACACACACACACACACACACACACACACACACACACAGACACATTGACACTGACATACACACACAGACACACACACACACACACACACACACACAAATACACTCTTCTACTGGTACACAGACAGTCTGAGGAAGCAGCATGAGAAAATCGCATTTGTTTCGCACTTGTTTTTTTTTGTGAATTGTGACAATGCGACAGCAACAACAAGCAAGCAACTTGTTCCAATTACAACAAAAGCAACAACATGAACATGAAAAACAACAAAATCCAAGTAACTATAACTTTAACAAAAAGGTACTTAGAGATATAACTGTATTTGTTATAAACTTACACATGTAAGAAATGAAATTGATTAAGAAAATGAACCCTAAATACGATTAACTAACTAGTATAACTAAATTGTACACTTATGGTTATCGATAACATCAACAGCAACAACAACAACAACAAAAATTGAAGAAAGCACAAAAAGCATGCAAAGTTAAGAAATTATAACAATTTGCCCATATGCGCTGTTCCCAAAGTGTTCTATAATCGAATTCGATTACCTAAGATAAAAAAATTTCATAACCAAATAATTCACAAATGAATATTATATAAGTATGAATATTTATATATATATATATATATATATATATAAATCCATATGTAACGGCAACTGACAAGTCATTCACAGCAGATGCCAAATGAACTGGAAGTAGTTCAATTAAACTCGGTGTGTTTGCTAGTTGCTTGGCGTTGCCAGATTGACAGACATTCAACTCTTTTTTGTTACTCATTACATTTTCTCATTTGCTCCTCTTCATAGAAAGATAGGCAAGATCCCATCGCCATTTTGTTTGTCTGGCAACACTGCAGTTCCAACAGTTGAACAAATAATTGTAGGTAAATATAACGAACAGATTCACGACTGCATTTAAATAAATGATAAACAATTTTAATTATCAAATGCACTTAGAAAAAATCACACACTAAAATAATTGTGCGATCGATTTTTATTTTGGCCAGTCGATATATTGACAGCTCCGATTTCTGATAACAGATAAAACTAGTGAAATTTAGCAACCTAATGCAAATGTTAATTAGTTAGCTCCAAACAAAGACAGAATCATAATTAGTGTTATAATTTATTTCTTTTCTTTATTTTTTGCTTTTGCTTCTGCTTTTGCTTTTGCAATTGCCATGAGTACGTAATTTCAAAAGCCAGAGACAGACAGAGACAGTGAAATAGCGTGCGAGAGCGAGGGAGAGTGACGGTTGAGTGGGTGGCTAAGCGTAAGCTTTCAAGCTGCAAATGATGCATGCAAATTAGTGCAAATAAACAGCGTACGCGCCTCGCACATTCGCCTTGCGGCAATTAGTTAGCACAAAGCTTTAGTTATTATGCCCAAGTGTGCGTGTTTCGAGTGTTTCTGCATGTGTGAATCTATGCATGTGTGTATGCACATATGTATATGTATATGTGTATGCATTCATAATTGTATGTGCGTGTATGTATGTGCACAGTAAATAATCACCATTTTGGAATTCAAATTCAATTTTAGCGTGTCAGCTGCGCGCGCGTGCAACTCGCCTAATTGGCCACAGCCGCCATAACTGACAATCGCCCAACATGGCCGCAGATCCACAACGGTTGCAAGTCCCATTTAGTTTTCTGCATACCCTTCTCGTGTGCACGATTATTGTAATTCATTTAATTTTGTCCTCGTTATAGTTTGTAGTTTTTTTATATTGTTTTTCTATGTTTTATAATTTCATTAAGTTGTGCACTCACATAGCATTCAGCTTAGTAGTGTCTTTCTACAAATTGTTATGAGGGTCGTCGCGTTATGAGTATTTAATGTTCGGCACGCCAAAGATAACTGTATTTGTGTTTGTTTCTTTTTTTCTTTGTTGTTGTTGTTGCTGTTGTTGGGTGCGTTCGCCTTTTTAATGCACTTGCGACTCTCATAATTTATGCAAATTTGCAATTGTACTGCAATTTATGCACACAATTTACACCGGCTACCTGCCCGAGCGAGTCACGTGCCAACAGTCACAACACCAACAACAGCAACAACAACAATGGTAATTTTGACAACAACAAATTATTTACTGTCCAAGCGCTAAAAAGTTTTCTTGTCTCTCGCTGGGCATTTGCCCTGCTTTGGTTTTGTATGATTTTACCGTTTTTTGGTTTTGTTTTTGTTTGTCTCCGTTCACTGTTTCATTTTCATAGCATTATTTCTCACCGTTTATCTGCATTTCAGAGGGGTAATAAAAATCAAATAATGTTGATTAGGCAACCAAAAATGTTTTCCAAATGGCAAAGAGCTCCAAAAACGTTTTAAAGCAGCAACAAAAAAAAAAAAAAAAAAAAAAACGAAACAAAAACTGAAATCAACCGACCATGTTAAGCTTAACATTGCCAGGGAAATTTTAACAGCGCCAAGAGGGAAATTTTTACAAACACTTATGCATTGCTAACAGAAAACTGTTAAGCGTTACAGTGTGCTGCAAGCTTGCATTCAGAGTGAAATCTTTGACATTTTATTTTTTTTGCAAGCAAATGTGAAGTGATCAGAAGAACAAGAGGAGTGCACGTAGCAGCCAGCTTGCTTATAAGTGCACATAGCTATCGTCTCTTGGCTCTTTATCATAATCAATTACCAAATACACGGAGCAGCAAACTACTTCAAATTCAACTTGAATTTATTACAATTTTTACATTTTTCAAGATTCATTTGACCGAAGAAAGCGTAAGAGATAAAAAATGAAATGTGCTGAATTGCAGACATTTCTGTGAAATTGATTCTGGAGTAGAATTTGGTACAATCAACTGGAAAATAATGTTGTTTCGTCTTATTTGTGTGAGTGGGTGTGTGTGTGTGTGAGGATAGCAAGGATACCAAGCTATCAGGAGGATGCCTTAGCACTTCATTTTGGTCGTGTTGCCATGTCAATCGCCAGCAATTGAACGTAATTGTTGGCATCTCCTTTGCTTGCACTCCTATCCAACTATCCTTTCGACGTGCCATCCTTAAACATTCTCGAACCGCTTTCAACGCGACGCACACACTTTAATTAAATGAAAATGCAAGCGGGCAAGAAGTGCACACAAAATGAAAAGCCATTAACCAATAACAAATTATTATTTTATGCTATTTATATGCGATGGGCGGACGCAACGAAGAAAGCAAGAAAGCGCATGTATAAAATAACAAAAACAAACAAAAAATAAGAAAACAAACAAAAAAGTGTCCATGTCGAAAGTTTTTAAAGCGCTTTTAATGACGGGGCCAAGCGAGAAACTTGCAAGGCGTTTTATAGTTTTTCCTTCATGTTGGACAAAGCCCGGGGCGGCGGAAGTGCATGCTAAGTGCGCGCAGGGGGCGGCCGACGGTGGAAGGGGGAAGGGGGAACAGGAAACGGGGGGTGGGGGGGCGTAAAGTACATTGAAGCTGACCGCAAATCATAATTGTTGCGGCAGCAACAAGATGAGGAAGAGACAGGAGCGACAGGAGAGGCAGGAGAGGCAGAGGAGACAGTGAAGACAGCGGAGACAGTGGAAACAGAAGAGACGGGGGAGACAGAGGAGGCAGGAGCGGTAGAGGCGACAGAGGAGGCAGAGCAAGCAGAGAAGGCAGAAGAGACAGAGGAGACGGTGGAGGAAGAGGAGACGGGGGAGACAGAGGAGGCAAAGCAGGCAGAAGAGACAGAGGAGGCAGAAGAGATAACGGAGGCAGAGCTGGCAGGAGAGGCTAGAGTAACAATAATACCAACTGTGGCCACACAAAAAGCACATTAGCCTGGCTATCGCCTTGACAGTCTAACTGCCCCCCCCCCATCCACCACTTGTTATACCCTGTACCAGCGATAATATTAGCTTTGTGAAAATGTAAGTAACAGGCAGAAGAAGGCGTGGCAGAACCTACAAAATATATATACGCTTGCACAGTATAAGCCGTCAGTTGCATGGGCGTCCGTCAGTCTGTCCGGTCCGTCTGCTAGAACGCAACGATCTCAGCAACTTGAAGAGCTAGAGACATCAAATTTGGCAAATACTACATTTACTGTTATGCATAGCTTCAGTTGATATCAAATTTCAGATTTTTTATTAATAATTTTATTATGTTTTGTATTATTTATTAGATGCTGCTACAGGGTATCACAGTGTTGTGTGCACTCAGCTGTTGCCTTTCCGAGTTGTTTTGCTTTTCATTGTTTCATGCATTTTGCTGTTTGCTGTTTGATGCCAGAGTCCTGCTGCTCCTGCTCCTGTTCCTCCCACTGCTCCTGCTCCTGCTCCTGGTCCTGGCTGCGCGATGCGTATCAGCGAGTTTGTTATAACTTTTGCCGCGCAGCGCCTAAAAGTATGTTACAGCATTTATCTATTGCCCTGAGACGCGAATCGCCGCGTGTCCTGCGTCCTGTGTCCTGCGTCCTGTGTCCTGTGTCCTGTGTGCTTGGGCAATACAAAAGCAATCATAAAGTTACTGCCAACATTTTGATGTTCCCTCCTTCTCTCGCTAAATGGGCCTATCTATTCCACCTAGGAAGGGGACTGGCGCTCAATAGGAGCGACAAATTTATTGCTTGCTAATAGGAAAACAGCCCCCAAAAATGGACAAAGGACCAACTTTGTTAGCCGCCAAGCGGAAGCAAACAGTTTTTCGACATTTTTGCCGCTTTTGTTTTCGCTCTCTCCCCCCCCCTCTCTTACTCATCCTATACCTCACTCTCATTCATCTCTCTCTCGCTCTCTCTCTCTCTCTCTCATCTTGGGACACAAAAAATATGTTTTTAACATAATTTCATTCATTATATTCGAATTTTCATTGTTGTTGCGTGCTGCTCATTTTCAGCGGACTCATTATCATGCCACGCACCACACACCCAACCTTCCCCCCCGGCACTTCAGTTCACAAAATTCCTCTACTGGTCCCACTAACTAACTCCTCCCCGCCTGCTCCACCTTGGGCGACATTTTTGGCTAATTTGAATTTAATTTCATTTGAAATGTTTTCGTTTGTTTGTTTGTTGATTTTGCCTGTTTGTCCGTTTGATTCACATTGATTTGATTTGCGACAAGTGCGAATGATGGCCGAGTGTTATTGGAGTAGTATATGTATGTATGTGTATTTAAGTGCTGAATATTTAAGTTTGCATTTGTGTTTGTTAATTGATTTCTCGGCGAGAGAAAGTTAATTGATTCCCAGTGCTGCCAGCGCTTTATATATATATATATATATATCTATCACATTAATATACATCAACATTTTGATGTAGAGCCCTAGCCCTAGGCTCGACAAGTACTAAGAGATTCAATAGAATATTTCATTTTCTTGATAAACACGTTTTCACAAATATTTGAATAAAAACGAACATTTCATTATCTCCTGATAACAACTTCAAAGCTGATTGCTATGTCGAGCTGCCATTGTATTGATGACAACAGACAACTGCTTGCTGCTGTTATGTACAGCTGTTAAGCAGATCGCTATGCATGCGCCTTTTCTACTTCAGAGCTGATTGCTATGTCCGGCTGCCATTGTGTGGATAACAGCAGATAACTGCTGCTGCTGTTATGTACAGCTGTTATACAAAGCTGCTAAGCTGATCGCTATGCATAAGGCTTTTTTTTGTAAACACTCTTGGCCGCCATTTTCTTGCAGAGAAAAGGACACAACGAGAAGAGAAGAGAAGAGAAGCGAAGCGAAGAGAAGAGAAACTCTCACTAATGACGCTATTGATTTGGTTTCATTTTATATAAATTGTTTGTAATAATTCCGTATTTTGTGATAAATTGTGTTGTTATGTGCTGAGGATGTATTACAAAATGAAATGTTTGTTAAATTAGTTAATTAGTTGGACTGCTTGACAGAGAACACACAATTCAAATCGAATAATATAAATCAGCAAAGTAATCGTATTATATATGTATATGTACATGTAGAACATAATTGACCCTATCGATGTGACTGCCTTTAAAGTACTTACATACATACATACATATATGTATATTTATTGGACTCCTGCTTTCTCCTACACTAAACATAAAATAAAATAATCGCAACTTTGCTCACAAATTCATTTATCACCAACTTGCAAAATGAATAGAAAAAAAAAAAAAGTAAATGCGCATATAAATATCACTAGACATTAAATATAAAACGAAGAAAAGCAAGAAAATGAAATGAGAAAACATATTTATTCTCTCACACAAACACACACACACACACACACACACACACAGCAAATTGTTTTGGCGCTGAGCAAAGTGTAAAAATGTTGAAATGTTTTTTACCAATGCAACAAAACTTGGGGAGAAACAAAAATGCATACAAATAAAACTAAGAAAAATAAAAACATAGCACAAACATACAAACATAATAAAGAGTAAACCGAATGAGCAGCATGAGAAAGAGAGCAAATATTTCGAATATATTCGTACTGAGGTACAGTTGCAACAAAAACACTGCATTATGTAATGCACAAACGCAAATGCATATAAAGTGGGGGTATAACAACTAAATATACATTACAACATTATATAAATTATTATATTTAAAATAATAATAATAACAATGAAAAGAAAAACAACATTTTTTTTTTAGAACGTACCTTTAAAAATGCAAAACTTTAAACGAAACCAAAACCAAAAGAAGCAAACAAAAAATAAGAAAAGAAGAAGATGAAGATGAAGAAGAAGAAAATAAAGAAAAAGAAGTAGAAGAAGAAGAAGAAGAATGAGATTGAGTATGCGTATGCGTATGAGAAGAACAACTAACATTAATTTTAAAATAAACAATTTAATAGTAAAATTAAATATAACATTAATGAAATGGTAAGCGGTATACACAGCAAATTGTTAACAAAACTTAGAAAAAAATGTTTAAAACCTATAAAAATTATGAAAACCTAAACAACACACTGAAATTAAAAGTGAAATATATATATATATAAAACAAAAAGCAAAAACAAATTAAAATTCATTTGTAAGCAATGAATGGCATAAAAAAATTATAAAAAATAAAACTCAAAAGAAAAAAAAAAAAACAAACAACTAATCACATTAAAAATATACTAACTAAAAATTATACGATTTACAAAAAAAAAAAAAAGAAGAAGAAAAACACACTTAAAACTAATTGTAAAAGTCCCAAAACACATTTTTTGGCTCAACAAATGAAAAATTTTATTGGGCATTGAAGCGAAATGAGAAATCAATTGCCGAGCTCGATGCAAATCCCTTTCACCGCTCACCGCTCACCTATCACCTCACACTACCCACTCCCCCGCATGCCACGCCCACTGCACTACGAATAACACACAAAAGAATGCACCATTTGCCCATAAACCCATTCCACAACCCACAATCCACAATCCAACAGACAACCCAACCCAGCAGAACACGCACACTCTCGCACACTCTCGCACACACACACACACACACACACGCACACACATAAGTATTTTTGTGGCACCCAAAAACGTAAATGAATAACGTAAATTTGTTCGTAAAGCTGTTTGAGAATTTTCTAAAAATGCAAATTGGCATCACAAAACGTCTAAAATTAAACAAATGCAAAATTAAACAATGCCAAAATGCAACCAAAACAAAACTAAACAAAACAAAACAAAACAAAACAAAACAAAAAATATATAAAAATATATTAAAACAAAACACACAAATAAATAACTTAGCAACTAGTGAGAATTTTTAATGCAAAATGAGGTTTAACGCAAACGAACAGAACAGAAACAAAAGCAAACAAATAAACGATTAAAAAATAAAGATAATTATAAAATTAAATAACAACAAAAAGAAAGCACGATAGAAAACAGGAAACCGCAGAAAGCGAACAGAACTACAAGAAAAGCAAAGTAAAAATCGCAAAAAAAAAACATAACAAAAGACATCGATAAGAAAACCAACAGCAACAGCATCCACAACAACAACAACAACAACAACTACTTATTTATAACAATTAATGGAAAAATGAATGAAAACGTAAACCAAACAAAAACAAAAAAGGGCATAAAAGTAAAAAAAAAAAAAAACAAAAACAAAAAAATTCAAATAGAAATTCTTTTCAAATATCAATAAAGCAAGAATAATATTAACAAATACAAATAATAATAAAAACCAAAACAAAAAACAAACAACAAATGAAAATGCGTTTTATTTGTTCAATTATCAATGCGATTTATTTAAAATCAATTAGTTGAGCTAAGGCCATTTTGTTGCATACATTTTACGTATATTGTATATTCTCATAAGTACATAAATAATTAATTTCTAACGAGCTGGGCGAGATAATTTATAATTGAGAACAAGAGAGAGTGTGAGAGAGAGAGAGAGAGAGAGAGCGTTTGTATGCGTGAGTGAGTGTGTGTGTGTATGGGTGTGTGTGTGTATGGGTGTGTGTGTATGGGTGTGTGTGTATGTGATGTTTAAGACTTGGGAGGTAGTTGAAAAGCAGCGCAAGAAGCGCCTAGCCTAGGGCTTTGTCTTTTATAAGCAGAAGAATCAAACTTTTCTTTTTTCTGTTTTTGGTATTGTGCAAACAATCTTAAGTATCGCCAGTGAGCTCCTCATTATCATCCTCCGGCTCGGCGCCGCGTCCCTCGCGTATACGCTTCAATTTGCGCTTTAGCATCATAACGCCTGCAAATACAGTACAAATTGTATAAAAGATGAGCTAACAAAAGATGAATGCGGCTTACACTTAATGGCCTGATAGGTTTTGGCCGATGCAGATTCTGTGACTGGCAGCGGATTGGATGTGGCCTTCTCATGGGCCAGCTTCACCTCAATGTATGCACGCTTGAGTGTCTTATAATGGCGATATTCGCTGGTATCCTTCAACAAGATGCATCTGCAATGGGGTCATCACATAAGTAATAGTAAAAGTTATATATTATTATTATCTATTGTGCTCACTTTGCCGCCGATCCCTCGCCAGAGCAGTCGGAGGGTGTTGTGTGATAGATCTGATGATAGAAATACTGCAGCACTGGCGAATTCCATATGGAGAGTCCATACCACAGCCAAATGGCCACATTGAGGGTCAGCTTAAAGTTCTTTGCAAAGAGCGTAGGTATGAAATAATTAAACGGCAACTGATTGATGAACACCTGCACCCAGGCAGCAATACGCAGACCCATGAACATCTGATAGATCAAGCGATTACGATTGGAGTTCTGCAATGCCACCAGGGACAGGCAATCCGCTAGGATGCTGTACAGACCCAGCGTGAGATTCAGTCCCACAAAATAGTTCTCATATCTGCAGGATAGATAACAATATGGTAATGATAATAATAGCGAATAAATGGATAACTGAGATTTGGACATGCCTGTACACGTCAATGGCGACGAGGGCGACCAGGTAGAGACCCTTGGAGGCAGCCTCCAGAAAATCCGCCTCCTTAAAGTCAAGCATCGCGCCATGCAGATAGAACGTAATGATAAATATCGAATAAAATTGAAATTTTTCATATTGATGCGAGCGATAAAAGATGAGATTATCGGAGCTATGGAAGAGGGAGTATCGTCCCTGGTTCTTCATCAGATGCGGCAGTATCATGAACTCATTGTAAAAGTGTAGGAACAGACAGCAGGCCGAATAGAAGGCAATATTCCATATTAAACGAGCAAATTGCTTGCGCTTAAAATACTTAACGTTCGATGACTTGAGAAAGAACTGCAGGGATAGATAATCAGATAGAGATAAGGCACAATTAGTAGATGATCAATCGTCATCTTCCGGGTGCAAATATGCAAATGTAAATGTAAATGACAATTTATGGTTCTGCAAACATTTTGTAATCTTTATGTTTTGTCACTTGCGGCTGTTGGACGGTCGGTCAGTCGGTCGCATTGTATTCGCCTTATCGCTTGAGTGCATTTTTGTTGTACTTGTTGCCATTGCCGACGCTGTCATCGTCGTCGCCGCCGTTGTCGTCGTCGTCGCCAGCGGTTGTCGCCAGTAGCGGTTTACATCTGGCTGCCGACTATTTATAAATGCCGAATTAATTGGGCAACAGCGCCAAACGCCTTGTGTTCGTCATACTGCCGCCATACAGTCATACATCAATTGTTGGCTCCCCTTACCTGGAAGACACGTTGAAAGCCATAGAAGCCGCAGGATAACGCCACAAATATCCAGAAAACCCCATTGATCAGGTAATGCAAATCGATATTCTGCACAAGTGCATCGAAACGATCGTTTGTGATTAGATACTTAAGCGGCAAAAAGAAATTGCACACTTCCGACCAATAATCCGGCGGGCCGGCCTTCATATCCAGTATGGACATCCTGAGATTGTTATTAAGATTGTGGCAGAGGCAGAGGCTGAGGCTGGCCCTGTGTCGCGGGCAGCGCTTGTGGGTCGCGCAAGCAGTGACCTCAAAATTTAAACGTTTGCCATGCACCGATTTCGTTGTCAAACTAATAGTATGGATTGATTTATTTATAAACAGTAACAATTTTGTGTTGCCTTATTTACATGCATAGCTCATGTCTATCGATATATCGATGTTTGCGTGTGTTTTCGATAACGCCGCTAATTGAGCTTTGTATGCGATAGTTGTTGGCCCTGTCAACTTGCTTGCAATACGCGCTCAATTTTAAATTTGAATTATTTTTGCAGTTTACATTTGTTTTCAAAATGACACATTCGACTGTTGCTCACATTGTTAATCATCCCGCTGAGCCGGTGACACTCTTCAAGCAACTAATTGATGCCTTCACTAATCAGTCGACTGATAGTGTGACATACATGAATTTGGCCACAATTGATGACGAATTCGGTGTGCTCAACCGAACAGTTATATACCGAGGACTCAGCAACGATAACTGTATAATCTATGTAACTCAACGTTTTACACGTAACTTCAAGAATATCCAGGCCAATGCCAAGTGTGGCATTACATTCATTTTGCCCAATGTCGTGCTGCCCTCGCAGGGTCAAACTCCTGCCGTATGGCAGGTGCGTCTGATAGGCGCCACCGCTGAGGAGCTGCCCGAGTCCCAGTTAGACGACTGGTGGAACAAGGAGCTGCTGTCATCTCAAATACGTAATCACATCTTCCCCTGTGGACAGCCGGTGAACTACCAGGAACTGGTGGACAAACACGATCGCTTTCTCAGCGAGCATCTGGAGAGCAATAGTCCCTTGCCGCGTCCTGCCTCTTAGTCTGTAATGCCAACAACCTGAAGGATAGTTAATACAATTATATACTCTTTCCCTTGCAGCACCGCCTTTAAGTTTAGAGCACAGCGCTGGGACTTCCTCAAGGTGGGCACCGGCGAGATCGCAGATCGTGTGCAATATCGCTGCCAGGAGAATGGGGAATGGCAATCCATGCATGTGTCCACATGAACAAACCCAGAGCAGCATCGATTTTTACTCATTTTTATTCAACTATTATATGAAAAACAAAACAATCGCTTTCTACAAAATATGAACAAAATTACAGTTACAGCAAACTAAATGTAAAACTAATTAAATTTGTTTTTCTTTTTCGTTAATTGTTTAACCTTTATGCATACAATTAAAATAGTTAATAAATATTACACAAAACAGTAAAAAAAAAAGGGGGATTGGTGATAATAATACATCATAAGATTAGATTAAAATACATAGAGAATAGTACACAATTAGTTAAGTTATAATTATATGTAAATATAATTTAGTTTAAAATTAAGGTGAAGGTATCTTCTCATTGCTTTTTACATAATACACGTTAGTTTTTTTTGTTTTCTGTTTATTGTTTTTTACAAATGACGGTTACACCGCATTCACCGTCTCCCGGATCCAATCTGCATTGGAGGCAATCTTGTCATACATGCGTGGACGTTCCACGCCCGTTGGGCCGCAGGCGATCCGCCAGGACGAGACACCAATTAATGCCCATTGGTTGGTTCCCGGTATAAGGCATTGCACGGGCGCACCAGAGTATTCTTCTTGCTAAAATTACAGCAAATTAAATAGTATTATAATTGTCAGCACATTATCAATAGAACGCATTAAGTTAAAAAAAAGCACCCTGTTTGGTGCCATTGTGACGTCACGTATCAACATTGACTACACACGACATGCAGCGACGCGTCCGAGGCAAAAACAAAATAAAACCAAACGCATGAGTAACGCCATGGCAATAACAAACAACAACAACAATAATAATAGCAACAGCACAGGCGCTCTCCCATACTTTTGCTCTCAGAATAGCACGAGCGCACGCATTGACACACACACAGTAGGTAACTGCTAGAAACATCCCTGATGACGGTTACCTAGACAAATGGCGCGAGAGCGAAAGGGAGAGACTGCTGGCAAAGGCAATGCAGCCAGCTGCAGCCTGCAGGCTGATCACAAGTCAGCCAACTGCCTCCATCCCTCTCTCTCTCTCTCTCTCAATGCACACTCTCTCCTTTACTATCTCTGGCAGGCATAAAAGTAACAGCGCGCGCCAACTGCAGTTCATTTGAGCGTCAAAGAGCGAACGAAGTACAACAAACAAACAAAGAGAAGTGAATTGTGGAATTCATTAAGAAAAG
This sequence comes from Drosophila funebris, assembly GCA_018901825.1. Classification (NCBI taxonomy): domain Eukaryota; kingdom Metazoa; phylum Arthropoda; class Insecta; order Diptera; family Drosophilidae; genus Drosophila; species Drosophila funebris. Next base: position 94,132 of record JAEIFK010000454.1, read on the forward strand.
AAAAGAAGAAACAGTTATTCATACATAAATGAATTTCAACATGTTGGATATTAAAAGCTGCCTGAAGATCAGTTTCCAGGGCGAGGTGGGTTATATAATTTGTGAAGCGGGCAGCAGCTATGATCAGATCATTGCTCAAGGTAAGTGCGAATCGTGGCATCGTGGATTATCAATATTCTACAACAATAAACAATTGTATCTGGTTTACAGTCAGTGATCGCTTTAATGTGCCGGAGTCTCAACGCGCCGGCTTGGTGCTGACCAATGGCCAAGGTTATGTGTTTGAGCAGCAGCTATTGGAATACTTCTTGCTGCTCTTCCCCTGCCCGGAACTGATGTTCTATCTGCGCATTGATTGGCCAAAGCTGCGACGTGCTTTAATTGCGCCCAGCGTCAAGCGTCGTCGAGTCCCTGATGAAATTCCAATTTCCAAGGCCAATGATAATGTGGACTATGTGGCGGTGCCTGTGCATCGCCAGAATTGCTTTCTAGGCGCTCTGCCCAGCAGTGCGTCTCCGTTGCGTCGCCAGAACTGCTTTTTGCAACAGCAACAACAACAACAACAACATCATCAACAACATCATCAACAACATCATCAACAACAACATCATCAACAACAACATCATCAACAACAACATCATCAACAACGACAACATCCCTCATCGAGAGCCTTGCGACAATTGGCTTCAGTTTCCGCCGCACGTTCATATTCGCAACCCAAACGGATGCGTCTCCAGCTCTGCAACAAATCACGACGTTCTGTTGCAACCTCTGCACCGCATATGGCACTCTTGGCCATGGCAACGGAAACGGCTCCACGCTCCATACGCATTTGAAGGTCAACAGGATGATCTTGTACATAAAGCATTAAGGTTGAACCATAGTTCCTAGTTAATATACAGACATGTAATCCCAAAGTATACTCATGTGAATCGATCACGAATAAAACGATTGTAACCCCAATTATATAAACTATATACATATATATACATATATACACATATATATCATACATACATACATATTCCAGATCAGTAGCAAAAGTCAAGTCCAACTGAACCCATCGAACTCAAAGACTATAATGAAAAGAGACTTCAAGTTGGGCATGTAACTTATCTTATAGTATCTCACACAGATCAGGGTTATATTCTATTTCGAATGCCCCGCCTTCTTCGCCCACTTGTCAATAGAAAAACCCATCACAAGCGCAGTTTTGCAGATATAGCTTTCAGTTTTGGCACACCTGAATCATGTAGTAAGACCAATGAGGTCTATTAATTTCATCAGGATTAGCAACAGTTTTACTCAATCCGAGGAAGAAGAAGATAACACTGACTAAATGTATGCATATATGTGTATGTATATGTATGAGTGTGCAAATACGTATTAGGGTAATCCAGGAGTGCGCACAGGGTATCACGTAGTCGAGTGTGCTTGCTTTTTGCAATGTTCTCTACTCTAACTATAAAGTAGATTCTGGAAGTATGAAGTGTTGTTTCTCATAGATATAATTCAGATGAACTAAAAAAATTAATTGTTATAATAATAAAACTTCTCTCCATCTGTGGTTTGATCGATCGATCGTTCCCATAACAGCGATTTGATCCAATCTGAATAGTTTCGACATATAAAAAGGACAGATCCATACTAAGCTTCGTCAGGATAAACATGTCTATATAGACTCAGTTCGCCGTTCTGATCAAGAATATATATATTATGTTTGTAGACAAAATTATAATACCTTCTGCAAGGGTATAAGCAGAGGGAAGGGATAAGGAGAGAAAGAGAGATGGAGAGACAGATGGGGAGAGAGAAAAATATAAAGAAAGTAGATCAAAGCGCGAAAAATAGAAAACGGAAACAAAGCAGGAGGGAAGTAGATACAGGAAGAGGCAAGGAACGGTAGAGAGGGAAACAAAACGGGAGAGATATAGAAAGAGAGAGAGGGAATCAGTGGAGCGCGGGGGGAGAGAGAGATATAGGGAGCTTGAAGACGAGGTAGGGAGAGTAAGGTAGAGAGAGAAGGAATAACAGCGGATGAGAGGGAGAGGGAGAGAGAGAGAGAGAGAGAGAGAGAGAGAGATAGAAGAAACCAAAGAAGCGCGGGAGAGAGAGATATAGGGAGACTGAAACCGAGGTAGGGAGAGTTAGATAGAGGGAGAATAAAAGCGGAAGAGAGAGAGAGAGAGGGAACCAAAGAAGCGCGGGAGAGAGAGATACAGGGAGATTGAAGACGAGGTAGGGAGAGTAAGGTAGAGAGAGAGAGAGAGAGAGAGGAATCGAGAGATTCGCTCTCTAAAAATACATGGAGCGTTGCAGGAGTTCACTCACCGTGCAGTCGTACTTCTGGTAGGTAGCCTCCATGCACATGGAGTTTACCGTCGTGATGGAGACATTCTCACAGGGAGCCATGTCACCGATTTTGAGCTGGACGCGCTGCAAGTGATCGCGTTGCCGGGACCAGCCGAGCGTGTTGCAATTTGTCCAGATTTGTTCAGGTGCATTTGGTGCTTTGGTCGCTTTGGTTGCCTGCGATGAGGAGGAGGATGCCGCAGAGGAGGCGGAGGAACCACCATAATAATTAACCTGTGGCGCTTTCTCAGGCAGAGGATACGAGCTCAATTGGGATTCTTGATCCTGCGTCTCAGGTAGCTGCTGCAGTGCCTCGGCATGTGGCATGTGGGATGCAGCTGCCTCGGCTAGCAGGTAATCATAGCCAACGTTTTCCTGCTGCTCCTCGGCACTGTTGCCGCTGGCACCCGAACCCTCAAGCTGATCCTGCTGCGAGGGTATGAGGAAGAACTGTTGCGTCTCCTGCGCCAGACGACGCTGGGCATGCGTCGCAGCTGGTTGAGCTTCGAGACGTTCCGCCACAGGCACATACGCGCGCCGTTGCATGGGCGGATGCTGTTGTTGGCGCTGCAGTGCATCCGGCAGGCAAATTGGACGCACATGATCCGAGTAGCTAACGGGCGTCTCCAGACGCACCAGCGCAGCCGTGGAACCCTCGACAGGACTTTTGATCATGCCAATGATGCGTCGCCGCTGTGTCCACGGTGCCTTCGCCGACAGACGCACTGCACCCACTATGGCCATCCAGGTGGCCCTTGGCTGACCCTGGAAACAGCTCTCCGTGGTCAGCACCCAATCGGGCGATATCAACGTGCCATCGCACACATGTATATCCTCGCGGAAGAGTGCCACCAGCCAGGGCCAGTCCCCTGGAGCCGACATCTTGGGCAGCGACAGATGCTGTTTGGCATTCGGTAGCGCCGACTGTACTCCGCATCGCAGATCACCACAGCCCACATAGAGCACCTGCCTCTTCGGACAGTGCGTGCGTATGAAACTAATCTCCGGAGCATGCGGATCCAATACACGCACATAATCCGACAGCAGCTCCGTATCATTTTGCACATCAAAGATTTCCACCGATCTACAGAGATGCATTAATCAATATACATAGATTTATTGGTCTATAAACGTTGCACTTACTCATAGCCGAGGGATTTGCACAGGGATTCGGAGACAGTTTGACGCACCACCAGCTTAGCATCACCCTCCAGGCCTTCGGCACAGAGCTTGCCCACCACGCCCTTTTCGGAGAAGACCGCATAGCCGGCGGCATGGAAGCGCGGCAAATATGGAACCATCGGCTCCGGCAGCAGCAGATCCGCAGCCAAAGGCGCAATGGATACTGTGAGGGAGAGGAGACGCATGAAGGAATGAGTGAATGAGATAATCTCATTGAAATCTTCATTATACTCACAGCAATCCTTCTCGTCGGCGCCATCCGGGCAATCGGCTTTGCCATCGCAGCGTGCCTTGCGCGGCACACAAGCGCGACCACGCCCACAATATAGAGCATTGGGAGCACAAAATGCGCAGCTGCGTTCATCTGACAGATCCGGGCAATCCGCAAAGCCATCGCAGAGACGTGGACTCTGCACATTTGTCTGCATGTCGCCCACACAGTGTGGCTTCTGCTGGCAGGACTGTGTGCCTGTCGACTCCGGGAAGCGTTCGCAGTCAAAGTGCTGACGGAAACGGGATGGCAATCGACCGCCACAGCCGGCCATGAAGGCTTCACAATACTCCCGACAGATCGCACCCGGGGTCGGTTCCTGGCTGATGCCGTGCGTCTCGCATGGTGGCTGCAGCAGTCGGCAGACAAAGTCGTAGGCTTCCCGGAAGCATTCGCCGTCAACGAGTTCACGAAACACAATGAGATCGTCAAACACCTGGTCATAGTTGGCATGTCCCAGCAGATTTGGATACGTAGTGACATTGTAGCCGACATTGCGGCAGTAGCTCAGCTGCAAGGATTCACAGCGACGTGGCAATGGACGTGGTGTGGTGCTCGCCGGCTCCGTTGTCTCATCATTGCCACCCAACGGTGAGCTGGACATGATGGGCTCCTCTAACAGGCCGGTGGTTTCTTTAATGCTCACACTGGACACGTCCACCGTCATATTGGCAAAGTGCCGACTCTGTGCATCATTCAGCTCCTCGTGAAAGAGCGCCAGAAGTTCTCCGCTGCTGACCAAACCCGCATACGGATCAAATATCATACTGAAATGCACGATAATCCGGTTGTTATCCTCGCTCCTGTGAACGAACGATGTGAACGAAATGTTGAGAAATCTCCTTGAGAAAGGTGAATACCATAAACGCTTACCCATCCAGAGCCAAGATCTCGCTGCCCTCATATGCTTCACGTAGATCAGAGCGACGCAGTGTGAGATTGATGCGCTCCCTGTAGTCACGGGCCTTGTGTTGGAATCGCAACGAGTTTTGATTCGACAGCTCCATGCTCCACTTATCGTTAAGCACCATGAACTTGCCGCGGAACACGCGATCCGGCAACGGTTCGGGTCGAAAGTATGTGTCTGAAATTGAACAATTTTAATGACATGCTCTCCCACATGGTTGCAATCTCAACACTTACAGCCCACATAGACAAAGACGCCGGCCACCAGCAGGGCGATAAGGAAACCGGCTATCACAGCGCATCCACATTTCTGGCTATCGCCCAACTTGCGTCGGGTGAAGCGTATGTCCGAGTCGGTTGAGAGCACAGACTCGGATTTGCGACGCAATCCATGATGAGCATGATGGTTATGACTGTGGCTGTGCATGTGCAGGTGGTGTTGTTGTTGCTGTTGCTGTTGCTGCTGCTGCTGCTGTTGCTGTTGCTGTGCTGGTTGATGGTGATGCTGTTCTCGATGCTGTACCAAATCCGCTCCAGCTATGATTGTGGAGGTTGCAACGCCTCCAACGCCATTGGTATGTGTGTGATGGGGCTTGTGGTGCCGCGTGCAGCGTGTATTGTGGAAAACCTTGGGTGCCTGAGACACTGTTGACGCAGAAAGTGCTCCATTGCCATTCGGATTGCTTTGGACAAGACCCTGTACAAACAAACGAAAAACAAAAATAAAAATAAACAAAAAAAAAAAAAAAAAAAAAAAAAAAGAAAAGAAAACAAGTTAATAATTAGTGACAAAGCCGAAACGGATTTTAACGGCCACAGGCCGCTGGTCATTGACCACAAAAGCGCCTTAAAATTAGACGCTTTGATTTTGCGCCAAATCATGCCGTTAAATCAGCCATCGAAACGAACGCTCCATCACGCTAAAGTGCCTTGGTAATGCACTTGAAATGTTTTTAATTTTACTTTATTTTTTTTTCGTGGCGCCTTTGTTGTATTTGTTGCTATTGCTGTTATTATTGTTTTGGCTGCTGCTCCTGCTAAGTGTGCATGCAAATGCAATAGAGTTTGCATGCAACATGATGACCACAACACAAGACCAAGGAAGATGATTTTTATTGCATTTTACTCTGAATTAATTACGGAACCAATTTGCCGGTTTAAATATTTGCATATAACTTTTCTTTTCATAAACAGTCTGGCAGCGCTGTGCATTGACGTTTAAGGATCAACAATCAGGCAGCATTAAATTGGAAAAGTGGCTGCATAGCTACAGGCAAATGCAAATCCACAGCAAGCGACAATCTAAATAAGCATTTTACTGAATACTTTAACTGTTGTAAATTGGCTGTTGAATTATATTTATACTTAATGTTTTGTATACGCAAAGCCATAACAAATTAAACGTTCTGGCAGCGCTGTGCATTGACGTTAATGGATCAACGGCTGCAAAGCATTTGCAATTAAATGTTAAGTTGGCTGCGCTGCTTAAATATGACGATCGCAGTAAGACCAAATCTTAATAAAATTTTTTCTGCATACTTTTTAACATTTAAAAATTAGCTAATTCGTTTATTTTATTTTGAATTTTTTGAAAACGATAAGTGATATAAAATAAAATGTTCTGGCAGCGCTGTGCGTTGGCGTTCAAGGATCAACAGGCTGGCAAGTTGGCTGTGCCGCAATTGGCGCTCAATGTTAAATAACGGATAAAATGGAAATTCATGCGGCCGGTTTAATGTTGCAATTACGAAAGCCACAAACACAGAGAGCATACACATGTGTACATACATGTGCACATAAACACACTTTAGAAAATTAATTAAAGCGCAAGTAAGGCAAAATGAAAGAGCAACTGGCAAGACGGGAGGGCCGCTGGCGGTAAACAGGTCGCGTCGCGGCCTACTATTCTCTTCGTGATGCTGATGCTGCTGCTGCCACCACCGCCTGACGTTGCAAAGCGTCAACATATGGACATGTGTGTGTATGTTTGTAGTTATATGCACATATGTATGTACATACATACAAATATACATACATATAACAATAATAAAATAAATGAGCAGCAAAAAAGCACAAAATGTAATTAAACATTGCGAGTAAAGAGAGCACTCGCGCGCGCGTAAATGGTTTCCTCATTTCATAATCAACAACTGCGTTTATTGACCATGTCGCAGATCTGTAGTAGCAAAAATAACACATAAACAGACACACACAAGCACACGCAGACATGTGTCAGTTTTGGGTTAACTTATTAACTCCACATGCATTTGAATTTCACTCACTCACAAGCCGAGCTTTTGAGTGTTGTGTGTCAGTCGGGGAGAGTCGGGCAAAAGTCACTCGGCCGTATAACGGGGCACAAAGCGTACGCACGTGCAAACATTTCTTTTTCATTTTTATTTATTTTGTTGTTGTGTTTGTTATTGTATTACCTCATATACACGCATTTCCTTCTTTCATCTTTCCATCTTCTTTAATTATTGCACATCATTGCACAAACTACATGTACATACATATATATGTATGTATTTTATTACGTTTGCAACTCATTATTTACCTTCCAATTGGTTTTGCCTCCATTTGTTTGCATTTCTTTGCTTTTGTCTTTGCTGCCATTCCGATTGCTGCAATTGTTATTGTTGTTCTTTTTGTCAACTGCTGCTGCTGCTGCTGCTGCTGTTGTTGTTGTTGTTGTTGTTGTGCCTGATGTTACTGTTGTTGCTGTAGTATTGCCACCAACGGCATTTTTATCCGCATCGCGCGATGATTTTTTAATCTGCAACGCACATAAAATATTGTAAAAAGAAACATAAACAAATAACAAACAAAAAAACTATTTAATTTTTTACAGATACGGTAATAAGTAAAGCATGCGCCGAACAGGTGCTAATTGTGGCGGGGCCACAAAATTTAGCACGGCAACTACTCAAATATCTGCTCCAGTTAAGTTTAGCTTTGACAAAAATAAAAGAAACAAAGTGCTGAAAACCAAAAAAATAATTCACAAGAACAACAACAATAAAAGCAGCAGCAATGACGGACCATAAATGAAGCCAATGTCAAGCGATCAGCGCCCCAAGCGCCCGAGCAACGAAGTTGCCGAAGTCGACGTCAGCGTCAAAAGAAAGTTGCGCCAGCGTTTCCCTTGTTCATCTTCATATTTACATACTCACACACACACTCACACATACACACACTCACACATATGTATACATAATTTTGGCGTCGTTGGCGTCGCTACCGCTGCGCTGCTGCTGATACCTATGAACTTTTATTTTCGATTCAGCAACTTTTACTTTGGCTTGTTATGTTGCTATCAACATTTTGCATCAACAATGCTGAGGCGACAACAAACCCAACAGGCAGCACCAAAAGCAACCTATGCCACGTTTCGTTTTCGCTTTTCTTTCACATGACTAATTAGGAAAATTCATTAAAATCCATCTCCACACTCAAACACACAAAGCCATTCACATCCACACACGCTATCACCGCTTTGGCTTATAAACATGTTTTGGGCGCAACATGTTGCCAACGACACACCGTGGATACTTGAGCTGAAGCTGGTGGCATATATAATGCATAGTTATTATAAAATTATGTTTAATATAATTAAAAAAAAAAAAAATGTAAATAAATAAAAGAAAATAAAATGTTGATTACCAAATTCCTATGTATTTATAATATGCATGCATCTGCATTTTAATTTGTTGTGCGTGGGAAATATTTAATGCCGCCCACTGTGCACCGTTGCAATGTTGCCGTAACGTGTTTGGGGAACAGCAACAGCAACAGCAGCAGCAGCAGCACCAACAACAACAACAACATTAAGAAAACACTTTCATTTTGCTGGCGACATTGGTGCATTTTTTTTTTATTCGCCTTGGCTTTGAATTTTTGACTGCAATTGGCACAAAAAATTCGCTTTCGCTGCGGTGGCAACTACAACAGCGACAACAACAACAACCGCCAAATGCTGCAAATGGCAAACAAACAATTCAAAATGCGACTCTTCCAATGACACTTGTCAATGGTAAAACGAGTTCGTGGCCTAAGTCTTTTGAACTCTATCGCACACGCTGCACTTTCACAGTTATGTTCCTCCTTGCCCTCTCCTCCTGCGCCAGCCGCCGCACTGCGCCAGCTGCCTGACCTCTATGCCACAAACGAAAGTCACAATTGCATTGCGGGATAATCATAGGCCACAATTTTCCAACTTACAATATATTGCAACGATTGCCACAATGGAACTTTAGGATGCTCTTGAATGGAATGCCAAATGAAATATTTTCTGTTCTCTACTTTATTTATTGGGAAATTTCTCTAGATTCTTGCAAAATGTAAAACATAGAAAAATCTTTTTAAATCAAAAGTATTTAAGCTAAATTTATTGTATTTCTACCTATAAAAAACACAATAGAACTCATTTAACTCTAGATTTCTCAATATAAATGTAAATTTAATAAAGTTAAATTAATTTAATTAGCTCATTATTTTGCTCAAATTATATTTGGACAAAAAGAACATTAAAAATAAATTTAAAATATTTAAATATTAATTTATAGTTTAAAATTAAATATTACTTATAAAGCATATTCATTAAACATAATTTAATATTAAGCAAATGTTTTTAATGATGTTTCAATACTGCATTAGCTAAATTTCATATAAATTATTAAACAAGAATTCAAAAATTAATAAAAGATTCAGAGAGAATTTTCAACTGGCAAGATTTAATTAATACTTAAATTAATTAGAGAACCTAAATTACAAATGAAATATATAAATTATAACTAAACTCTATTTAATAATAAAAAGATGATCGAACACACTAGAAAATACTTCATTAACTTAATGTATTGTGATTGAAATAATATTGAATTGCTTTAGAGAATCTCCATTTTAGATTTCATCACTATAACAATTAATTATAAATAAATATTCTCCATATTATTATGAGATATTCACGACAGAAAATTAAGCATTCAATCATTTTTAATAACTCAATTGTTTATGGAAAGCTTTAATTTTAAGAAAATCATGATTTATATAATGTTTTAATCCCTGCGAAAATCTCTAAGTTAAATTTGATAAATTTTAACTATGGCAATTAATTATAATATATATATACTATAATAAAAAATTAATAATAATTAAATGATCACAATAGAAAATAAAACATTAAACAATTCTTTAATAACTCAATCAATTGTGAAGAACTTTCGTTTAAAAAAAAAAAGAAACAAGTTTTTAATGAGTTATTAATGCTTTAAATAATGATTAAGATAAATCGCAACAGCTTCATCATCCAAATAAATAAACTTAAATAAATTTTATATATAAATATAAATAGGGACCATTTTGTTAGGGTATTAATCGGAAACCGTTAGAAGCGGCAACAGCAGCCACGTGCGGCCCCTCCGAGTGGCAACGGCAACGGCAGCGGCTGTGGCAGCTGTGACTTGGACGCAGCGATTCACGAGATTGGAGACTCGGGACTGTGACAGTGACAGCGACAGCTTTTCACTAATTTCCCTTTAAGCAAACAGCTGCCGGCGACGTTGCGATGTCGCTCGGAGCAGCAGCTGCCACTCAATCGTGACGAATTAATAATGGCCACAAAATGTTGCCTGCAACAAGGCAACAACGACGACCCCAACGGCGAAAGCTTTCAAATGCATTGCAATGGGGCAGCCTTCTGTTGCTGCCGCTGCACCTCAAGACGGCAAACACGCCCCCATGATGTGCGTTTCGGCCAAAAGTGGCGCCTACCTGAGATTTGTTTGTAATTTTTTTTTGTCTTTGTCAGGCGACAACGACGTGACTGAGGCATCAACGAAATCACAAACTGATTTTTATTTCAAAGTGCCAACAATTGTTGTTGCAACTGTTGTTGTGTTTTGGGTGTGTTTAGAGCAGAAACTAGCAAGTTGAGTCATGAGTCAAGCCAAGACTAAATGGGCCTGGCCAAGTTACACCTACATAAGCACAGGCATAATAGTGCGTGTTTCTGTGTGTGTGTGTGTGTGTGTGTCTGTGTGTGTAAACAATATATTGCAAATCAGAATGCAGCACAACAAGCTGCTCATCTATAAATCCATAAGCCGAGTGTTTTGGCCTCGTCTGTGTCTGCGCCTTTAACGTGGCTCATTGTAGATTGTCGACGCTTTTGTTTCGCATTCAAATGAAGTAGAAAGTTCTGCGCACAAACAAAAGGTGAACATTCGGCATGGAGTTGAAATATCATACAAATACGAGTAAGAATACGAATACAATTAATTAAAATGCCGCTAGGCTCTCCCTCTCTCTCTCTCTCTCTTCTCCTCCTCTTTCTTCACCTGTCTGTCCCGACGGAATGTCTTTCATCTGACCACGTAAATTGTTTATTCAGAATGCGACATGAGACTCTGGGAATAAATGGGATTTGTAGGTGTATACTCATTGGCATGGACAACGAGTATCTAAAATATCGCTTAGGCAACTTATCTGTATAAATAAATATGTATAGAGGTCGTTGATTTTGTGTGCAAAGCTCGAGTCCATAAAGCTAATTAGATTAGATAAGTATGCAGCATATGAGTTGAACAGCATACTAATTCTGTTATACATTCATAAATCTTCCATTGTATTTGTTACTCGTTATCGATACATATTTATCGATGTCAAGCATCTTAATTACATAATTGCTGGCCTCAGAGCTTTGAAGCTGCAGTTAATATGAAACAATCGTTGAACGTCTCACTTTGCACACACACACACACATATCCACATAGCCCCAAATACAAATATACATACACACATATGAATGCATACATTTATCAATAACATTTGGGGTCATGCCAAGGACGCCAAAAAACTGCTACTAATTTCCGCTACCAAATTTGCATCGTTTGTCTATTTAAATTTCATTAATTTTTGCAACTACATTCGTACATGCAGCAGGAAAATCTTATAAAAAGTAAGCGAATTGAAAAGGTAACATAAATAAGGCAATTAATTGTTAAGCCACGCCAACGCATTGCGTCGCCGCTGACGTCGACGCAGGCGCAGTTCAAGGCTAAACTAATTGCACGCAACGCGGCTGCGCATAAAACTTTCAGCGCCGCAGCGAACCGAAAATAAGTAAGGCAACCACGAAAGAAAAGAGGAAAAAGCAATTTGGCAATAGGGCGGTCAAAAATAATAATAATAAAACACTGCAAATTGGAAAGTAAAGGGCGCCAAGGCACACACATACACACATGTATTCGTGTACATACATATGTATGTATGTATTTACAATCGAATGGAAATTCAATTTATAAGACATTCTCAAACATTTGTTTGTACATGCATACATACATATGCATGTGTGTATAATAAATCGCAGTTGTCGGCAGCGCCTCGGCGTCGCTGCTTATAAAAGTCATAAAATGCTTAAAGCTGACAGCAACAACAACAACATCAGCGATGATGATGAACAAACAAACAGGCAAAGCCAATGAATTGTGCTACTTTCTTTGCTAGCAGCCGCCGCAGTCGCAGTCACAACCACAGCTCCATCGCAGTTTCAGCGCTGCCGACATCTTTGTTAAGAGTTTAGATTTGCACAGCATTGTTGTTGGTTTTGTCATTATTGTAGGCTGCGAGTCATTGTTGTTGTATGCCTACCTTTTGCTTCTAATTTATTTCAATGACATTTTCAAAATAAGAAAAATACAAGACAAGAAAACAGATTTAAGCTGCTGCCGCTGCCGCTGTGGTCACTGCTGCTGAATGCTGAATACGCTGTTACTACTGTTAAGCTGCGCGCTGTTCTCCCGTCAACAGGCAGAGAAAGTTCATGCATCTATATTTTTGTATGTTCATACATACATAACTACATATGTATGTGTATGTGTGCGCGTGAGTATGTGTATGGCGTTGCCATTAGCGATCATTTAGCGGGCGTTGAGATTGATGCTGGTAGCCGTAATGAAAGGTCACTCAAGTTGCCACTCAACTTTTGCACTCAAAATATCAATTGCGCTCTAACAGAAAATCACAATCAAATACAAAATGTAGCATAGCTTAGAAAAAAAAAATAAAAAGTAGACAACAGTCAGTGTTGTCTATTATTATTTTTTTTTTTTCAAGTTTCTGCTATGGCTGCTGCTGCTTTTGTACTAAGTTGTTATTGTTATTGCAGCGGCTTCGTCTGTCGTGTGGCATTTTGCAAATGGCAACATTTTATTATTGTTGGTGTTGTTGCTGCTGCTGAACCTGTTGCAGCAGCACATGCCTGCAAAATGTGAGTAGAAAACGCGTTGTTATGGAGGCAACCACAAATCATACTATGAAAATACTCATATGTACATATATACATACATATGTATATAGATATGTACATATGTATATTTGTATGTATGTATGTATATACATAGAACCTGTGCGTCGTTGTAAGCACACCTCCCCCGCCCAGCATAAAAGGAATATCTCTATTGCCAAATACAACACATTTGAATACTAATTGTTATCGACACTTAGTAGGGACTGTCTTTTGAAGGAGTGTTCGATAAATTAAAATCTATGCTGTCTTATCGAGAAATATGCTATTGAGATCAGGGTGGTGGGTGGGAGTGGGTGTTGGGTGGTGGGGTGTAGCGATGGCGTCAGCTTAGCCGCTAGCTGGTTTTTCGGTGATTGTGCAAAAAAAAAAGCGCCAAACCAAAACCAACAGCAACAATAATGGCAAAACCAAGATAAGCATAGCTTAAAGTCGCCGCAGACAAACCGACAACTGAAAGTTGTTGCGTTTTTTTCTAAGCCAAACGAGTTTGTTGTTGTTGTCGCCGCAATCACTTTTGGCCGTGCGCGACTTTATAGTCTAGACTAGACCTATTGGAATGCTTATAGCACACTCACACAGATGTTCATACTAACATACATATGTAGGTGAACACTAATAGTAGATATCGCGCTGCAGCTTAAATTACAGCGGACGATCAACAATTGCAGCAATTGCTCAATAAATAGTACACGACGAAATTATTGCACGCCCTGCACATGCAGCAAATAACAATAACTGTCAAGCAACAGCAAAAATACAAAAATTTTGGTCAGTGAAAACCTTGGTTTAGTTGTTGTTGCTCTTTGCATTGTTGTTGCTGTTGACAGCGACATTTTTTGTCTTGGAAAAATTCTCACCGACAGCAAAACAAAAGCCAAAAAAGAGTCCAACGTTTCATTTCACAAACAAATTTATACATACTACATTCATGGCATTAAGCTGGCAGTCAACAAAATGTACAAGAAGAGGCATTTTGCATTAAAACAGTTGCAAATTAAAATAACAATAAACAAAAGATAAAGACAACAACGCACTGGATAAAACTTTTGATTTCTTTTCATATGAAACAGCAGCGCAGCAACAATAACAACAATAAAAGCGGCAAATAGTTAACAGCCGTGCACCCAAAGCAAACGACAACAACAACAACAACAATAACGGCAACGCATAACAGAGTTGCCAGCAAAAGTAAGTTACTAAGGCAAATTGGCTTATAACGGGGCGAACTTTCACTAGATTGTGGATGCTGCTGCTTCTCAGGCAGCTGTCGATCTTTCTGCTTTCTGCGGGGTGTGACAGAGCGTCAGCATTATAATTTCCATAATTTTTCGCAGTAGCAGCAGCAGTTCGAAAGTACTCGATATACATATATACATACATACAATACAAACTAACAATTGCAATGCCGTTAATTTGAAGCACTTTAAGATGCTATCGATAGGCTTGTAAAAACCATTCCGATTGCATAATCGAACAACGAATATAACAGAGATATTTTTTCCCATTTATGTTGGTAGTTTTTTGCGCTTTTACTTTTGTTTCATTAATTATCGTCGCAACAATTTCCAATTATGTTAAACGACATCATCGATTGGAAAACCGTTTAACTTGAACAAACATTCAAAAGTTGTTCAAGTTGTCGTTGTCTCTGTCGCCATCGCATTCGTTTCAAATGAGTTACAACATAATAACAAATTACAAAAGGGGAACCCAGCAATTTGGTGGTAAGTAGTACCTCAGCCTCGACTGTCTATTCTTCAATAAATAAATCAAAATATAGACCCCCAACAAACAAGATCATAACCGGTCAGCCAATACCTTGTTGCTATTGTTAAAGAGCAAATGCAAACAATGCAAATAATTTTGCAGGTATTCGATTTATGATCGATTATCCAGAATACCTTGGCGGGCAAACTGAATTCGCCAAGTTAACTGCAGCGCAATTTCCTCAACACTCACCTGGCTGTTACTGCAGTAGTATATGTCCGACATCCTGGAGCTGGGTCGCTGTATTTAATGCTTGTCGTTCTGATGGTGGTGGTGACGTCTTTTTATTAAGAGGCAGCGTTAGCGGCTGCATGAAATGAACATGACCGCGTTCTGAGCGAGGCAGGTGAAACAAGAAGAAGCAGCTCACGGTGCTTTAGGGCAGCGCGTTCAACCAGTTTTTCAATGGTCACTTTGAAAAGTGTCACACGAGTGGAAAATGTAACTGATATGTATTGCGATACTGATAGCGATCTGTTTAGCCGCCTTGCGCAATAGCTTTGAAGCCTTTTCAGATCAGATTTTCCGCATGCTTTTGCCAACAAATAACAGATAACAACAACAACAAAAAAATAAACCAAAAACAAAAACAAATAACACAACAACGTGCTGCACTTCACGCTCCGTCTTGCAGAACACTCACTCGCCTTTTTCCCAAACGAGAGCGCACGGCGCACGCGCACCTTTCCAAAATGATACAAACAACGTTGCCTCGCGAAACTGAACAACGCTAAAGCCGAATGCAAAATATTGTGATCTTAGATTGACAGTGGGGCAATATAGCGCGTCAAGCGACCGACTCTGGCCAAGTTAAAATGCCGACTGTCTTAAGCGGTAACTGCGAGCAGTTTGCTGCTGGCAAGCAACTTCTTCGGCGACGCAACCGCAACGAAAGTTGTTGTAACCAGTTTGACGGTGCCGCCACCGCTGCCGTCGGTTCAGTTGGCTTAAAAGCGCCATTGACAGGCGACCGATTAGCACAAAGGACATGCATTTAAGCCGGTGATTTATGGTGAAAACTTATTATTAAAACAAGTCGCACCTGTTTTTGGCATGTGCGGGAGGATGCCTCACAAGGACGCTGTGAAGGGGGCATACGCATGAAGCTGTGAGCGATATTACTTGAGTCATCTTATCTTGACTCCTTACATATACACAATGTTATATGCTTATTTAAATTAATTATCTGTATAATAGATTGTAATTTATATTTTATAAATTCGTTTTAATTTGCTTTTTGGCATTTTCAATTGTTAGCTATTGTGACCTCGTTATTTGAATTATTTTCGTTAACGTTGCCAGCGAATGCACTGCAGTGCTGCCACTAACACATTAGAAATCAGCTGTGTTGATATCGATTGTGTGCTGTTCAGATGTTATGCTTATCGATTATTCCTTAGCACCTGGGGACTTGTTTTTTGTTGTTATTGGTTTGTTGTTTTGTTGGCACTTAATTTGATTTTTTGTCTTCTGCGCTATGATAGCAGTTTATGTCCACTAATTAACAAATTCTAATGGCGCGCAATGTGCTGCAGAGCAGCCTGCTTGGCGCTGGCTTCAGTATCATCTTTCAGGTGAGGTTAGCGCAATTCCTAATGTCAAAAATCCCAGGAGAGCCAAATAAAATGTATGAGTCAGAATTGTAATCGTTGGCATTATCGTTATCTTGCAGATATTGTGCCGCATCCTAACGTTCGGCATCAATGCCTATATTGTACGAAATGTAGGTCGTGAAGTGCTGGGCATTATGAATGTGCGCCTGCTGCTGCTCGAGAGCACGTTGCTCTTCTTGTCGCGCGAGGCCATAAACCGGGCAGCGCTGAGCGCCAATTCTCAGCAGCGTGACAAGTGCTCTTGGGCGCAGTTGATTAACCAAATGTGGCTTACGTAAGTCCCATAGATCCCACCAATCCTGCCTACACCCCATTTTACTCTCTCCCTCTCTGTATCAAGCAGTGTGCCAATTTGCGCCGCTCTCTGTGTCCCCTGTCTCTATATCTGGCTGCACTGGCTCTCCGCAGTGGATGCTCCCTATAGCGCACAATATGAGTTTGCCTGCTATGCAGTAGCGCTATCTTGCGTCCTGGAGCTTGTTGCCGAGTCGGCGGTATTTGTGTCTCAGGTCTTTTGCTTTGTCAAGCTTAAGATTGTACTTAACACGCTTCACATTCTGGTGCGCTCGATCATCTTTCTCTGGATTGTCACGGGCGATCGCAGTGCGGCAATTACCGCCTTTGCCATTGCCCAGCTTGCTAGCGCCGTTACCATTGTTCTGGGTCAGTACGGATTCTTTCATTACTACATCACACGTTTCAACGACTTCAGACAGCAGCAACAGCAACATCAACAGCAAGGACGCAAGGGCAAGACAGTGTCCGAGTCCAGTTCCTGGGAGCGTTCGCTGTTCGAGAATATGGATGACTTTCCATTTACCAAATTGTCTGAGCTGCTGCCGGGCGTCATCAAACGCTCAGACGATAGCTTCTTCAACAGAGAGTTGCAAACGTTGACTCTCAGCTTTGTCAAGCAGGGCGTGCTCAAGCAGATTTTAACCGAAGGCGAGAAGTACGTTATGTCCGTGTCGCCGGTGCTCAGCTTTGGCGAACAGGCCACCTACGATGTGGTTAATAATCTGGGCAGCATGGCAGCCCGTTTCATATTCCGGCCAATCGAGGACAGCGCCTATTTCTACTTTACACAAACGATTTCTCGGGACACACGTCTGCCCAAACAGCCGCCGGAGCGTGTACGTCAGGCGAGCAGTGTGCTCCACAATCTGCTACTCGGCGTCAGCTCCATTGGCCTTATTGCCTTCACCTTTGGCCAAAGTTATTCCCACACATTGTTGCTGTTGTACGGTGGTGAGGATTTTGTAGCCGGAGGACTGCCGCAACGTTTACTCCAATGGCATTGTCTGGCCATCTATCTGCTGTCCGTGAATGGCATCAGCGAGGGTTACATGTTCGCAACCAACACCAGTCGCGACATTGACAAGTATAACTACTTGATGGCAATATTCTCGATCAGTTTCCTTATCTTGTCATACATTCTGACGGGGATATTTGGTCCGGTCGGCTTCATCTTTGCCAACTGCATCAATATGCTTGGTCGAATTGTGTACAGTACGTGGTATATACGACAGCAGTATCAGCCGCTGTCCCTTAATCCCCTCCAGGGTCTCTGGCCCGGCAAACTCTTTGGCGGCACACTGTTACTTGCCGGTATAATCTGCTACTGGGTGAGTAATAATAGCCCACAATTTATCCATTTTTTTTTCACATGCAATCTCTCAATCTCCATATATTCATGTACCAGTACCAAGATGCAATCTTTGCCACGCATATGGGCGTTGGTCTGGGAACAGGCATCCTTTGTTTGCTCGCCTGGGCGCTGGCACACCGTGAACTGGTCCATTTGGCCTGGAAGTATGGGCGTCGCATCAAAATTGATTAAAGCTAATACACAAAAAAAAAAAAAAAACAAAAAAACAAATGAAGAGTTTGTTGATCCTCTGTTGCTGATGTTGCATAAGCTCTCTTCTCCCTCAGCCTGGCATGGAACATGGAACGCACACGACAAGCCAACTGTAATTCTAGTTGAAACTAAATTAATTCCTAGTTAAGTTATTATACATTTATAATTATTGAATTGTTTAATATTAATGCTTTTCGCTACAAATTGTTAAATACGCATAAAAAGACAACGAAACGAGACAAATTTTAAGAACAAGTTGCACATACTCTACTTTACTCCACTAAGGGAGTTCTGCATTGACCGAAACAAATGGTAGTCCGTTGGTGCAAGGTCAGGGCTATATGGTGGATGCATCAAAACTTCGCAGCCGAGCTCTCACAGTTTTTGTCGAGTCATCAAAGATGTGTGTGGTCTAGCCTTGTCCTGATGGAAAACGAAGCCCTTTCTATTGATCAATTCTGGCCGTTATTTTTTCGATTGCTTGCTTCAATCTCATCAGTTGTTGACAGTAAAGTGTAGAATCAATCGTTCGACCAGGCTGGAGCAGCTCATAGTGGATGATTCCTTTCCAATCCCATCGAACACTCAGCATAACCTTTCAAGGCGTCAATCCTGGCTTTGCGACCATTTGTTGAGCTTAACCACGCTTGTACCATGTCATATTTGATCCTCTTTCCATCTCTTTTTTCCATTCGCTTCAGAAATGGTTCGATTTCATTTCGTTTCAGCAAAGAATCGCAGATGTTAATTCGGTCCATTCAATTTTTCACAGATAATTCATGTGGATCCCAAACGTCGAACTTCTTTTCGTAGCCAGCCTTTTTTAAATGGTTCAAAACCGTTTGATGATGAATGTTTAGTTCCTTGGCGATGTCATGGCTTTATCGACGTTGTCAACGATAGGTCGACCAGAGCGAGGTGCATCTTTCAACTCGAAATTTCCAGAACGGAATACAGCATCGTCTCCGTAAACTTCACAAATTTCATTCTTCCCTTTTTTTTATACAAAAATTTCAAAATATTGTGAATTTCTTCATTATTTTAACTTTCAACTTTTTTTCCAACTTCGAATTTAATATTTTTTTTTATTAAATGAAGCTTAAAATGTCACAATGGTAGCACTGGAGATAGATGACTATGTGTATGTGTATTTGTAATTAGTTTCTTAGAATTTCGCGGACGCTTATTCAGAAATTTGAAAGTATTTGTGTTGAAGCGCGCATTTATTGAATTTCTAAGAAATGCATAAATCCATCGATAAATGGTGCGATAGTTGTTTCGTACACATTGTTGGTATCGATAATTTATCGGATTGTACGTTAAACAAGCGGCGACCGCGCATTGCAGCGAAAACCATCAACAATTTTGTTTGGTTCTCGTGTTAGCCAAAACATTAAAACAGTTCAAAATGAAGCGCAGCAAAGATGAGGATAAGGATGATGTTGTCGCCAGCACATTGGGTGTTGCTAACAACAATATCAAATTAAACAACAACGCTTCACCCAACATCAGCAGCAGCAGCAGCAGCAATGATGCCAACAACGCCAACGGTGTCAGCGGCGGCACTGCAGGTACTGTGCGTACTACGGGTCGCGTTAAGGTAAATTACGATAGCATCATAAATCTATATACGTGCGACTGTACACATTTTCTCATTTTGTGTATAGAAACCCAAACAAGTTTACGATCCGTCCGACAATTACATATCACGCGGATCGCGCAGCTCGTTACCAACACCAACACCGGCACCGGTGCCGGCACCACCGCCAGCGCCAGCGCTAGCACCGTCACAAGCAACACGGCCATTGTCACCTGCACAGAACAATAGCGTCACGCAGCAACAGCAGCAGCACCACCACCACCACCACCCACATCAGCAAACAGGATATAATATTAATGCAACCGAGATCAATTCGCCGTCAATTGCAAATGCAAGTGCTAATGAGGAATCGACGGATGCAGCTGCAATGTCCAGTGCGGAGCACCAGCGCAACTTCGATACCTGCAACAAGTGTAACAAGAGCGAGCCCAAGCGTGGCTCCGGTTACAAAAGTAATTTTCTTGCCTGCAAAGCCTGCACTCTGAAATGTAAGTACTTGTTAGTCCACTTCCATCTCGAGTTGCATTAACTCATTTTGTTATTGTTCCACAGGGCATTTTAGTTGTTTGCCAATCACATTCGAGATTCTAACCAATGCTCGCAAGCGATATAAATGTGAGAAGTGTCGACGTTGTCGTGTTTGTGTGTCCGGCAAGAGCACCGATGTGCTAAAGGATCTAATGATGTGCTCTGTTTGTGCCAATGTCTATCATCTGGAATGCCATTGGCCACGTGTGCTACCCACAAAGCTGAATGATCCCAACTGGAAGTGCTACAGCTGTGATCCAAGCTACAATGCTTTGGACACAGACGACGATGTGGCACAAATAGAATCGCAATCGCCGCCGCGCAAATCAAAAGCTGGACGCAAGAAGCGGGCCACTTCTGATCCAGCTCCTGCCAATGGTAAAAGGTTGGCTGTTGCCAAGCAGCTGATCACTAAAAATGGCAACGATCCCGCTGATGATTGCATGGATGACGACAAACCCATCGCCTTATGCAACATTTCGACCAATGCAACGACAAAGGTGCCAAATCAAGAGAGTGAAACGACTAAATCTATCGATGAGGCGACAGAATCACCAAAGAGGCAACCACGGTCTCCGCAGCCCACGTCACCGACCCTTGAGCTGCCAATCCCCATAGAGGATAAAGAGAATGATGATGTCACCCAACCGATAGTTACCGAATTGCCCGAGGGCTTTCAACAACCTGTGCAAACCTGGAACGTTGATCAGGTCGTTTGCTACGTTGAGAAGTTCTATCCGCAAGAGTCCAATATCTTCAAGTGCCAGGAAATCGATGGCGCTGCATTGATGGTACTTACGCGCCAGGATATCATCGATCGTTTTGGCCTGAAGCTGGGCCCAGCATTGCGACTCTATGAGCTCATCCTCAGCCTGCAGAGCTCCAGCGATGATGTAACCCTTGCCTGGTGTGATTAATTCGTAGTAGATCATTCAATAGTCTATTTCTTTACTTGATAAGTAGCATTTTAAGCCATCGCATGCTAAGGAGATGTGAATACTCTTAAGCTCGTTATTTAGGATCAAAAAACTTGTCATTCAACCATTTGATTTCCTCATTATTTTTTATATCGTTTTTTTTTTTTCATTATTTTTACACCATCAGCAAAAAATGAAACATAAGTTAAGTGAGTTAATTGTCATAGCATACTTCTGTTCGGAGTATGATTTATTATTAATTTGAAAATATATACATATATTATATGCTATACATATGTTAGAGAACTAAGTCTGCGAGGGTGGGCTGATTAATAGTCGGCCTAACAAGGAAGTCATGATTTTTATTTGTATTTTTCAAACATAATCTCCTCTTAGAGACTAAGCATGCACTCCGTCCAACGATTCTCCAGCGTTTCCAAAGATTATCTGTTCATTTGACTACAAACCATTTTTATAAGTCTGGAAAGAGATAATAATCACAGGGTGACAAATCTGTTGAATAGGGGGAAAAGGGGACGACTTTCTTAATATAACTTTTTGGTAAGTTCTAAATTGAATCATCCTAAAAGATTAGAATGTCTAATCGGGAAATGTTTAGGTCTTTAGCAATCTGTCGCAGTTCTACTTAGCAATCATCCAATGCCATTCCGTGAATTTCATCTATCATTTCTGGTATTGCCAACTCTCTACTTCATTTCATTACTTAATTCTATTTATTTTAAGGACAATGCAAGGGTGACCATGCTAAAACTCCCGCCCAAAATTACCAGGGCTAACGAAACAACCTAAAAACCAGCAATCAGCTGATCGTAAAAAATATATTTATGACTTAAGTATTTGGTAAGGCCAATTACTGATCAAACAGCCCTCGTAATTCGATTTTTAACTTATCGACAGTCATCGAATCCGATGAAACTTTAAAGTACGAAATATATTTATTTTTAATTTGAATCATTGATTCAGGAAATATCTTTACTTTGAACAGAATGGCTATATGTATAATATACTGTAGAATATTCCATTTGAATACGATTACGAAAGGTATTTCTCCAGAAGTATCAGCCATATCAGCGGGATTACTAACTGTATCTTTTACTGTAGAAGAATCTCCCATTTGAGCAGAATTACTAAATGTATCTCTCAACCATTTCAGAATATGAAATACATTATGCAGAAAATATCTTCCACTACAAAATGTATCTTTTATTTGGAAAACATCTTTACTTTTATTAGGGTTTCGAAACGTATCTTTTCCTGAAGAAATGTTTCACATAGCGAGATTGGCAAATGGCAATATCTCCCATTACTAAATGTATATTTTATTTCATTCGATTCAAGCACTCCCTCCGATTCGTGATTGCAAATGTGTTCGAAATTCTCTACAATGATTGATAAATAAAACACTATCCGCTTAATTGTTCTTATTTGTTTAATATATAATCAAACACAATGACATACATTTCATTGGTGTGCTGACGCAGGCAATATGAACTATAAATACATAATGCTATTGCAATTCGATGAATGGGACTAAATGTAAATGTGTACATATATGTAGGACACATACATGCATTGATGTATGTGGACACATATGTAGGAATGCAAAATGCTTCCCAGTACAATATCAAAAGCAGTACAAATGTCTAGTTGAAGTACACAGATGAACATCACATCGATTTTGGGGCATCGATTGCCTCAAAACAAAAAATAATAATAATAAAAGAGCAAATAAAAATAAGAGAAATGATCTCAAACAAACGACAATACTGTTGGCAAACTCTCATGTGTGATTGCCAATTGGTTGGGTTAAGTGTTGATCTCATACACGTGGCAGTAGCTTCTCCGCATCACTGGATGGACTGTGCATTGTTGGTTTGGCCGCGGAGCGCGCTGGATCATAGCCGTAGAGGAATATGGAGGCAATAACAAGCATTGCGCCGGCACTGAACTGCAGTGTGAGATTGAAGTTGAAAATGTAGATGGATGCTATGCAGGAGATGATGATGGCCAGGGATGTGGCAAAGCCTTTAAGTATATTGTCCGCATACTTGACCACAACGGCAACAATGAGGCCACCGCCCGCCTGCAGTAACACAAGATACCAAACGAACACATCGTATCCGTGAAAGAATCCCATATTGTAGATGCGACTGCCATCGTTCACAAAGCACGTGAGCAATCCAAATGGTATGCTCAACAGGCTCAGCTGTACATTACGCATCCACACAGAGATCTCGGCACCCTTCAGTATCTTCTCAAAGTAGATGCCCGCAAAGCCGGACAGAAAGCATGCACCCAATGCCGCCCACAAGCCCAACATGCGATTCTGTGTGGGTAACGTTGATATTGTTGGCAGAGTTGTTGCTGCTGTAGGATCTCCGCCACTGCCGCCACCACCACTTTCACCGCCATCGGTCTGGGCCAACTGGACCAAGACAATGCCCAGCACGAGCAGCAGAAGCGCACCCCACTGCGTGTTAAATAACCTCCGGCGTAAGATGACAACGGCGAACATTGCGGTTGTGAGTATCTTCAGCTGGTATGTGACCTGATACGTTGCCGCATCCAAATGTGAGGCAGACACGTACAGCAAATTGTTCTGCACAATATACACCAGCGATGGCACACACACCTTCAGTGTGTCCAGCGGATTGGCAACGATTGTCTTATGCAGCGATCGCACAAATCTCTGTGCATCCTTGCCTTCCTCATTGAAAACCAGCACCAGGCAGGTTATCAGCTTGGCAAACTCGGCCATCAGTACGGCTGTAAGAACACAATGAACCACAAATTGATAACGTGATAATCAATGGTATCGCAGTTATGCACCCGATTAGAGGCCATTCAAGAAACGAATAGTTTTGCATTTCAAAATTCGCATAATTCGCTCTTAGGAAATTTACAAAACAAAACGTTGTATTCGCATTACATTCTAAATGTTGGCCGTTAACAGGGGCATACATATATGCACTTACTAGACCGATAAATCAGTTGAAGCGACACACACACACACACACACACACACGCACACGCACACACGCACACAAAACATACACTAGCATACAGGAAGCAAATAACATATTTGGCTTATCAGCTTTTCCTGTTGCGACTCTAATTGTATTAGAAGTTTGTTGCGGTCCCATTATCATTAAGCAAATATCTAGATAATTTAACAAGTATAAGCAAGTGTATGCGTGTGTCCACGTGTGTGTTGCAGCAGTTCAACCGACTTGACATGCTCACCTGTGGAGCTGAGAAAGATATCGCCGGGCCGTGTGCGGGCATAACGCATGCTAAGACCCAGAATTGCATTTTGTAGGGTCAATGTTAGCAGGCTTATGTACTTCAGTGTATTGGCGTTCACTATATCCACATATATATATAAATAATAATTAGAATATTAATGAATATATTTAAATATGAAACTGTCCACTCACCGTGTATATTCATCTTAGCTGCCATGTGTTGTCGTTGTTGTTTTGCATCCGCCAGAGCCAGACGTGCGTTATTCGCAGAATATGAAATGGAAATGATTCTCGTTAGTGATTTTCTCTTGTTTTTTAGCAGCATATTTAGCCGGTTCAGGGTCAAGAGTAGTTTCATGCATATTTACAAAAAAAAAAAAAGAAAAAGTAGAAAACAGCGGGTACCGTATTCAAAGGGAAATTTTAACACGTCCGCACTGTGATGCGTTTACTTAAACACAGTGCATTCAAATATAATGCAGTTAAATGAAATGTACTTAATGTATTCATGCGTTACACTTTAGGGGTACGTGTAAATACATTAAAAACAACATTTATCTAAAAGAGAAACAATGTTTTCAGTTTGTTTGCATTGTTTTTTTTTCAGATCACTTGAACTTCAGCCGGCTAAGTTATAACATTAAAATATATTGAATTGCGCGAAAAATAAATAAAACACCTGTTTTTAGAGATAAACAATTGCTTGCACAATACGCGCTGCCTGCTGTGCGCGTCGCGTCTTCAGCGATTTTTTGGCTGTGAGGAAACGCGGACACGTAAACAAGCTTTTAGGTCATTTTGTCCACGGTTTTATCGAGGCATTGTTGTTTTTGCTTTCTATTTGTAATGTCCAATGGTTTGTGTCCGATACCGATAACGATTGAAACAACAAATTGGTATCGAGTCGTGCACTGATTTCGATACTAGTACAAGTGCTTTCCCAACGAACGGCATCGATTGCGTATTGTTTTTGTTATAACAACGTTGCCTGTGGATTTTAACCGTAAATCTAGTTTCTATTTTTTGCTATTATTAAAAACCATATTACAAAATGCGCGAACAGCCGTTAAAGGAGGTAACACAGCTAATACATGCCGTGAAAATGGGGTAAGATATACCAAATTACATGTGCAACAATAACAAGCATTTCACTGACTGACCGTAAAATTGCAGCTTAGTGGAAGGATCTTACAGCATTACGAACAAAACGCTGGATATTTTCAAGTACATAATCATGAGCAAAAGCTGGCAAAGTGCTGAGTAAGTTTTCTACAATTACTACTTCCAGTTGCCAGCTCAACATGACTCTTCTATTTGCAGTGCACTCATGCAAATTGTACGTGCGCAGTCCAGAATCATGCAGGCGGCGTTGCCTCAGGAGACTGTTACGTCGAATATTGCACGCCGGATACTGAAGCTGACCCGAGAGGAATTTGATTTGCTGCAGGCAAAGGTTCAGCACTTTGCAGACGACTCGCAGGCTTCGTTATCGTTGCACAAACTCGTCACTCAGACCAGCGAGAATAGTGTTAGCGTAGACTACTCATTGCCACAGCAAGGGTTGCGAGAAGCGCTGCTCGATCATCTGCAGGAGGTGGAAACGGAACTGGAGACCAGCTCTGAGAATATCAGTGTCCAGGCTGAAGAGCATATACACTCCTCCGAAATCATATTAACGTTGGGACACTCGCGCAGCGTTGAGAATTTCCTAAAGCGTGCAATTAAGAAACGACAATTTTTGACGATTATCGTGGCCGAGTGCGCACCAGCCTGCCGAGTGAGTAGAAGGCGATGCAGAGTCTGTCTTGCAATCAACATGTTCTACAAAGCTAATCTATGCATCCCATTGTCCAAACACAGGGTCACAATCTGGCTGCTGCGCTGGCGAATGAGAAGAATGTGGAGATTATTGTAATCCCGGATGCTGCTATATTTGCGATGATGTCGCGTGTCAACAAGGTCATTATTGGCACACACAGTGTGCTGGCCAACGGCGGTCTGAGAGCCGCATGTGGTGCCTACACAGTTGCCCTGGCCGCCAAACATTACTCAGTGCCCGTAATTGTGCTGGCGCCCATGTACAAACTCTCGCCGTTGCATTTGTGCGAACAAGATGCCTTCAACATGGTTGGTTGTGCTGAGGATGTGATTGCCTACGACTCGTTGCCTGCACGCGAAGCGAAGGTCTACAGTCCCAAGTTTGACTATGTGCCACCTGAATTGGTCACGCTTTTCATATCCAACACGTAGGTTACCGAATTGTCGACATCGTATTGAACCCTTAACATTATCATTTCCATTTTCAACAGCGGTGGTCATGCTCCCTCTTATGTCTATCGATTGCTCACAGAGCTCTATCATCCCGAAGATCTGGAGCTCTAAGATAAACCTTAAATCAACTGACTGTGTTTATATATTTTTAATACAATGATGGAACTAGACAACATGAACAACAATAAGTAATAAAGTTACAGCTATGCTGGGTTCTCTTTAAGGCTTATTCCACATTCTTGAGCAACTGGACAAAATCAGCCAGGCTATCGGCATAGTAGTCTGGCTGTGCTTCGGGCGGTGCCGCATACATATCATCTTTGGTTTGGCTGCCGGAGAGAACGAGCAGCGATTGGAAGCCACAGGACTTGCCAAATTGCACATCCTGGACCAGCATATCGCCCACAAATATACAGCGTCCGGGATTTTCTACGTCGAACATTTCCTTAAGCATGTCGCCTAGAATGGGCGATGGTTTCCCTAGGAAGGTGGCCTCTCGATTCGTATACCGCTTAACATGCTGCAAGAAATCGTAAAAGCCAGCCACATTAAGATTATCTGCCAGTGGCATTATAATATCACTGCCGCCAGCTATCAGTTCGCAGTTCTCGTTCATCTGCAGATGACGTATAGCTTTAGCTAGCTCCACGTAAGAGAGGTCCAGGTGTATATCAAAGACTACAGCATCTACAGGTTTTTCAATGGCTAGATAATCCACCAACTTGGCCGGAGTGAGATGCTCCTTAATTTGCAGTGACTCATACTCAATCCCGTGCTTACGCAATGTCTCATTAGCTTCCAGAGACATGAGCGAGTAAACGCGCTTGCCTGGTTTGTTCTTATGCAAATAGCGAACAATACTTTTCACTGGATGCACAATGTCATCATGTTGTATATTGCGAGCGCCAATTTTGTCAAATTTCTCCATGTACTGATCGTCCGTACGAAAACTGTTGTTGGATACGAATTTGATGGATTTGCCGGCATTTTTAAGAGCATTAATCGCTTCGCCCGTACCGGGTATCCAACCAACCAGGAGCCAGACTACTCCATCGCAGTCGCTGATCATCAAATCAAACGAGTCGATGAAGCGTCTTTGCTCATCCACACTGAGCTCTAGTATATGCCGTGGCGCCATGATTAAGACTGAGACTGCGACTGTGACCACAACTAACCGAGCAATGTTTCCGTTATTATGAAAGTTTATTACCTAGATACAGTCGGAGGTTGTGGTGGATGCTGCTGCGCGCGCAGGCCACTTAGAAAAGCCAGTGTCGAGGCGCCCATTTAACCTTGAACGTCACATTGATGCAAGCTCCACTTGCTGTCTCTGTGATAGCAATGGCATGTGTTTTATACATATAAATATTATGGTTTAACTATTATTTGCTTAACGTTAACTACTTGGACTATCACTGATAAGATGCCCACATACATAAATTAGTACCTGAGATGCCTTGCGGGCACATGCAACGGCCGTGCATGGGCACGTGTTGGTTTCAACGCGTTTTTTCTTAATCGTCGTTGAACGTATAATTTTCGCCATTTCAAAGTACTTACAATTAAAAGCGCCGACTAATCTGTTCGTTGCCAGACTGACAGAAAACATTCATATCGAACTATTATTAATCGCTGGCAGCACCAATGTTTACATTGTGCCAATCCATTCAAGTGCCTACCGTTAACTGTGCATTAGCGTTGCCAGACACATGAAAAGCACTTATCACAAAGCATCTCAGTTGTTGCATTTTAAAACGAAAAGTAGCAAATGATTTTCATTGTGAATAAGTAAATATGTATGTAAGAGCAATAATGAAAATGCATGCATTATCGTCTCCATTTGTTAGACACATGCACAATGTAAACGTTTGTATATTTGTCATGTTTTCAGCTGTATTTTGGCCGTTTTCATAACAGCATATTCGCTTTATCACCGAGAGATTTTTAGTCCATAATTTGCTTCCCTCCCTAACTAAGATTTGGGTTTGAGCACTATTTAAATAACAAATAATATTAAATAATATTTTTTTACCATTTTTGTGTCAAGCGAATCATATTGAATTGAAAATTTAAAGATAATTGTAAATACTATAGATATCATTAAAAATAAAAAACATGCAATAATGTAGATGGCACTCTGAGGATTACCTTTGATGATTTATAATATCAGCTTGTCAATCATCAATCAAACAAACTTTAATCTATAGATATGCTATGTTTATAGTATATATAGTATATAGTAAATATACGTACATATTTACACATGTACATTGCGCTTAACCCGCATTAGCTCAAGTAAGACCGTCAATTACCTTGACATTGACAATGATTTGAGCTGCTTGTCCGGCCGCAAAAGAAATGTAGCAATAATAGAAGGAAATGGCAAAAGCAGTTAACGAAAATAGAAGGTGAATGAGAAACGTGGCAATAATTGAAAGAATACATTTCCATATGTGGCGTAGTTGTGGCTGATATATAATTGAATGAAGACGCAAGTGAGGCGACCTGCTACTAACTATATAAAACACATACTAAGTAATTGGGCGTTGCATTCAATATAAATGTACATATATGCAATGTATGTATGTACATATGTGTGTATATGTATATCAAAAATCCAAATCGATTGGCAGCCTAGTTAGGCGGCTCTGATAAGATAGAAGACATACACAAACACTGTTATACACTGTCATACAGTCAGTGTTATACACACGGTTATACACACAGTGATATTAGCTTTGTATATAACTGGGCTGAAGCGTCGAGAGCTGTTTTCGCCTAGCTCTAGTCGCGATTACACAATTATTAGGCAGCAAGCAGGAAACATGAGCGACATGAGCGACGTGACCGACTCCGTTGTCATCAGCAATGGCCATTCAACGCAGGAGAACGGCAACTCCTCCGTCTCGGTCTCGTCCTCCTGCACCATAGCAGCAAAAACACTAACAACGACAGCAACTCCCATCACAGATGATCTGCCTGCAATTGTGGGACAACTGAAGAGCATCGAGCAGATTAATGAACAACGTCGCATATTTCTGAAGAGCACCATCAACGATATCCAAGAGGAGAACAGCCATGAGGCGGATAACGACAAAGAGGCAAAGGCGGAGCCACAGCTTAGAAGGCCACCACCGCCCAATAGTCTGGCATTGAATGTGAAATATGCAACGTTGCCGAGTCCATCTGTTGTCACATCATCCATGGTGCGTTCGCCGTTGTCGCCGCCACCCAAACCGCCCATGTTGAGTCGTACACGCAGCACGGGCTCCGGCGATGGACGTACTCCGTTGACCAATGGTGAGACAACACCACAGCGCCACAGTGCTGCCGAAACAGTTATTAAATCGGAAGCAACTGCAACTGCAACAACAACAACAACGGGAACAACTACAACCACAACAGCTTCCACTTCAACACCCACGAGAACACTGAGTGATGAGTTGCCGCCATCCCCGCCAGCAACAGTGTCGGCCAAACACTATGAGAGTCTGATTGAGGAGCTGCGTTGTCCCGGCTGTGCGTCTCCCATGAAGTCGCCCGTTTTACTCTGCAAGAGCGGTCACAGTATCTGCGAGCAGTGTACACGTATTCTCCTCATGTGTCCACTCTGCAAGGTATGTAAATACATTGTTCCACTCCCAACAAAAAAACATTAGTAATCGAGTGAACTCGACTGTGAAGGACTCTGTATGCTCATGATCAGATCATGATGCCATTTTAAGTGCACATCGAGTATACGACATGTGTCATGGTTAAGGCTCTCAAATAGATATG
The DNA here is from genome assembly GCA_018901825.1 of Drosophila funebris. Lineage (NCBI taxonomy): Eukaryota > Metazoa > Arthropoda > Insecta > Diptera > Drosophilidae > Drosophila > Drosophila funebris. Next base: position 124,751 of record JAEIFK010000454.1, read on the forward strand.
TTTAGTATACATATACAAGAATCTACATACATATATGCAATGCTTGGCAACTCTAGCTCTTATAGTATCTAAGATCTAAGTGTTCACGTAGACAGACAGACAGACGGACATGGACACTTCGATCAATTTCATAGACTCTTTGTACTTCTCAAGTACAGGGTCTATAAATAACTCTAGCACTTTATGTTGGGTCGTTGACGTCAGCGTTAGGTAAGCGATATCTATACTCTGATCTTCACCTCGCCTCGTCTTATCGCCCGGGACTGTGACGTGTAAGCAGTAGATACTACAGTGGAACGATCCCAAGGTTCCCAACAATTACTCATGTTTAAAACTTTGCTCTTTTAATGTTGGTAAACGTAGAAATATATACATAAGCTTCGTAATAGAAAGAGCGATTTATCTTTGCAACGCGAGGTAAGGTCGTTTAAGCACAAGTTTTTCTATACTGCTATTTTGTGGATAGAATATTTTGTTATATAGTGGAAACTTATTAGAAATAGAAAGAGTATATTATCTGGTTAAAATACATAAATCAAAGTACGCTTCATTTTTGTAACTTAAATAACTGTTTGTAAGCTTTGTAATTTAAACAGGAGATTCTCTTGCTAAGAAATAATAATAAGATTAATTTTATAAATAGCAAGAATTTTCAATCTAAGTGGAAATATTAGATGGATTATTCCCGATAGTTATCATTATATATAACAGTCAAAGTGTTATAAATAATTTCTTAAAACTGATTAATGCGTTGAATTAGAGTATTTATCTAATTGAATGATTAATTCAATAAGTTCAATAAGTTAGTGAGTTTAGTTTTTAATCTAAAGTATAAATGTTTATCGTAATATTTCCAAATCATGAGCCACAAACGCTTTCAAATATTACAAAGAGCTTAATAAATGCAGATGTATTTTTGCAACATAATTGTCTGCAAGTGTGATGTCTGACAGTGTTGGTAAATTACAAAATGACGTAACATAACACTGAGTTCTTGGTCGAGTATGTGCAAGTACGCAAAAGCTTGTTGCTATAAGCATGCAAAGAATTCACATTTGCAAGTGCTTATGTATGTGTGTACATGTGTATACACAAATCTTTTTGTCTCGCTCGCACTCATGTTGGCACGGCAAAGCGATACATTGTAAAATGTTCATTCTTTCCTGAATATCTTCATTCTTCCTTATTCCTGGACCAATCTTTATGAAACTTATGACAGATTATTGCACAAAGTTAATAATGTACAGGGTACAATGAACGTGAATCGGAAACCACGTAGCTTAATCAGGGTACTCTCTTTTTAACAAACCTCTTATTCATTTATATTATATTCCTTCCTTCTTATAGTACATGCGAAGTTTATTTTACACAACAAAACAGCAGAGATATTTTAGACCGATTGCTCTAATGACATTTTTAGAGCTCATTAAGTACGCAATATTATGTATACTGTATCTCTGGCAAATATTTTTGTATTATTTATTTATTATATATCATTATTTTATTATTGAAACTCATCTTTTAATATTGAAATATCTAAAGTTTTGTTTTTTTTTTAAAACAATGAAATATTCTTTTTAGTCATTTATGATATTTTAGAGCGATTCTTTCTATGACATCTAAATCTCATTATATATGTACTATATATTCTGTATTTTTTTAGACTTCCAAGTTAAAATTAGCAAACGCGATATTTGATAAGATTAATTTTCTAATCAACAAGAATTTTGAATGAAAGAGGAAATATTAGATGGAATACTCCTGATAGTTATCATTATACATAACAGTTCCAGTTCTATAAATAATTTCTTAAAACTGATTGAAATCAAACAATTCATTCAGTTAAAAAATGAATGTGAATCGGAGTCTTGCAATGACATCTACAAAGTAAATATGTATCATAAAGTAATTGTTTCTCAATTCACAGGAGGGATTCACCTATACTCGTTCCTTGACAATTGAAGCGTTGTGTGCAAAGGCGCACTTTGGATGCAGTCACTCGGCCGGAGGATGTACGGTGAGGATGCCGGTGGCATTGTTGCCGTGGCACGAGCAGCAGTGCATCTACAAGCCGATGAAGTGCTTCATGGGACGTGTGTGGGGCGATTGCCGATGGCATGGCAGGGAGGTGCAATGGAAACAGCATGTGGAGGAGGAGCACATGGACAAGCTATTCCAGGCACCGACTGCAGATCTCGTTTGGAATATGGGGATGCGACGTAAGCCGCTTACGGGTTATTATGTGTTCCAGGCACACGATGAGATGTTCAACTTCTATGAGATCTATGACAAGCAGAGGATTCTCTTTACCATGACATGCACCTCGAATCGGCGGGAGAGCAAATACAATTACGCCTATGAGGTCACTCTGCTGCAGCCGGACAACGATGCTGTGTCGTTGACCCAGAAGTTTCCGGTGCACAGCGAATACGACAGGGATATCCTGATGGAGGGCACCTGCGTCTCCATTAGCCACAACGAACTGTCCCGCTTCGTGGACGATGATAAGGTGAGTGAGCATTAGATATGTTAAGGTTTGCCTAAGTCTTCTCCTCCTGCTCATCCAGCTTCTTCACTATCGGGTGGCCGTAATGGTGGTCAAATCCCCGCGACATGTGAAGCCAGCTCGACAGAGTGTGCCTCTGAGCGTGGATTACCATACGAGGAGCATCGGCGTCAATGGCAAAAGCGTGCCCGCTAGCATGATCATCACAAGAACCTACAAGGAGGCACTCGGCGAACCCGTCACACCCTCCACACCGGATGGCGATGAGGAAAACGGCGCTGCTCTGGACTTGGAACGCAAATGGGGCACCCCGCAGTTGCACTTCAATCGAAAGTACTTGAGAAACACGCTCAATGCCGAGGGCAATGACAATGGTGTCGATACCAAGGAGGATGAACTGCGTCCGCTGCAGGAGACCCGTTCATCTGCTGTAACCAATGAGGATAAGCTCTCCCTGTGCAGCAATAGCACGAGTTACACCAAAAAGGTTTCGGATTCACTGCGTCGAAGCTTCCGCTCGCTTAAATCCGATCTCATCGAGTTGCGTCCATTTGCCAGAAAGAAGACTCCAGTTTATGCAACAACAGCAGCAACTGAAGCAGCAACAGAAACAGCGACGAAGACGACAACAAATCAATAGAGCGACAACAACAAGCATAACAACTATTAAGTGCAAATAAGTTTAGGGATTTCCCCTCAAAACTTATTGAACTTCTGCGTCCTACAAAGCTGAGAAGTCTGTGACCGAACGCCTTGCTTCCGATTGAGGTCTTCTCTCCATATCCATTTAAAATAGATTATAAACAAATGTAAAATTATTTTACCCTTTTTTGCCCATTATTAATGGGCACAGGGTATATAAAGACAACTCGAGTGGCTGCTGCGCTGGCGAATGAGAAGAATGTGGAGATTATTGTAATCCCGGATGCTGCTATATTTGCGATGATGTCGCGTGTCAACAAGGTCATCATTGGCACACACAGTGTGCTGGCCAACGGCGGTCTGAGAGCCGCATGTGGTGCCTACACAGTTGCCCTGGCCGCCAAACATTACTCAGTGCCCGTAATTGTGCTGGCGCCCATGTACAAACTCTCGCCATTGCATTTGTGCGAACAAGATGCCTTCAACATGGTTGGTTGTGCTGAGGATGTGATTGCCTACGACTCGTTGCCTGCACGCGAAGCGAAGGTCTACAGTCCCAAGTTTGACTATGTGCCACCTGAATTGGTCACGCTTTTCATATCCAACACGTAGGTTACCGAATTGTCGACATCGTATTGAACCCTTAACATTATCATTTCCATTTTCAACAGCGGTGGTCATGCTCCCTCTTATGTCTATCGATTGCTCACAGAGCTCTATCATCCCGAAGATCTGGAGCTCTAAGATACACCTTAAATCAACTGACTGTGTTTATATATTTTTAATACAATGATGGAACTAGACAACATGAACAACAATAAGTAATAAAGTTACAGCTATGCTGGGTTCTCTTTAAGGCTTATTCCACATTCTTGAGCAACTGGACAAAATCAGCCAGGCTATCGGCATAGTAGTCTGGCTGTGCTTCGGGCGGTGCCGCATACATATCATCTTTGGTTTGGCTGCCGGAGAGAACGAGCAGCGATTGGAAGCCACAGGACTTGCCAAATTGCACATCCTGGACCAGCATATCGCCCACAAATATACAGCGTCCGGGATTTTCTACGTCGAACATTTCCTTAAGCATGTCGCCTAGAATGGGCGATGGTTTCCCTAGGAAGGTGGCCTCTCGATTCGTATACCGCTTAACATGCTGCAAGAAATCGTAAAAGCCAGCCACATTAAGATTATCTGCCAGTGGCATTATAATATCACTGCCGCCAGCTATCAGTTCGCAGTTCTCGTTCATCTGCAGATGACGTATAGCTTTAGCTAGCTCCACGTAAGAGAGGTCCAGATGTATATCAAAGACTACAGCATCTACAGGTTTTTCAATGGCCAGATAATCCACCAACTTGGCCGGAGTGAGATGCTCCTTAATTTGCAGTGACTCATACTCAATCCCGTGCTTACGCAATGTCTCATTAGCTTCCAGTGACATGAGCGAGTAAACGCGCTTGCCTGGTTTGTTCTTATGCAAATAGCGAACAATACTTTTCACTGGATGCACAATGTCATCATGTTGCACATGGCGAGCGCCAATTTTACCAAATTTCTCAATGTACTGATCGTCTGTGCGGCAACTGTTGTTGGACACGAATTTAATGGATTTGCCGGCATTTTTAAGCGCATTAATAGCCTCGCCGGTACCCGGTATTCCACCAACCACGAGCCAGAGTACTCCATCGCAGTCGCTGATCATCAAATCAAAGGAGTCGATGAAGCGTCTTTGCTCATCCACACTGAGCTCTAGTATATGCCGTGGCGCCATGATTAAGACTGAGACTGCGACTGACCACAACTAACCGAGTAATATTTCCGTTATTATTAACGTTTATTACCTAGATACGGTCGAAAGTGGTGGAATTAGAAGAGTTAAGACCTTGAACATTGAAGCTGGATCAACTTTCTGCCTCTGTGCTTGCAATGACATGTGCTTTATACATACACACATATGTACATTTTTTATGCTTTAACTATTATTTGTCTAACATTAACTACATGGACTATCACTGATAAGACGCCCACACACACAAATGAGTAACCAAGATGCCTCGTGTTTGTGTCAAAGCGTTTTTGCTTAATTGTCGTTAAACCAGTATATTATTCGCAATTTCAACGCACTGATAAAAGCGTTGCCAGACCGATAGAAAAAATTCAATTCGCACTGTTGCATTTTAATCGCAGATAACATTATGCAAATCAATTTAGCGTTGCCACACACATAAAAAGCATTCATCTCAATTGAATTAGAAATGATTTTCATTGTCAATAAGTAAGCAATTGAAACGAAAATTCAATTGAAACTGATTTGAGCTATCTCGTCGCTATTTGTTATTCACATGCACAATGCAAACCCTTGTATGCTTGCTCTCATGTTTTCAGCTATGTGTATTTTTATCTGGAACTTGCCAACGTTGTACAAAAATTGATAATACAGCTATGCCCCGGTTTGCGTCCGTTCTCATAGCAGCTTATTAGTTTTATCGGCGAAAGGGATGTGACAAAAAATTAATTATTACTGCCATATAAGTAATGATATTTTCTCGAAATAGCATAATTATATGTTGTAAGGAATTTGGATTTGCGCCTAATTTTTGCGGTTTGAATGTAGGAAATTAAACGGGTACACTCTGAAACTATTCAAATTGCAAATAATATAAATTTAGAATTGAAAATTATTTTGAAAATTTAAGATAATTGTATTATGTAAGTCATTAAAAAAAAGAACATGCAATATAATGTAGATGACACTCTGAGGATTACTTTCGATGATTTATAATATCAGCTTGTCAATCATCAATCAAACAAACTTTAATCTATAGATATGCCTCTCTATAAATGTCTGTACATACATGTAGTATATATTAAATATACATATTTACACATGTACATCGCGCTTAACCCGCATTAACCCAAGTAAGACCGTCAATTACCTTGACATTGACAATGATTTGAGCTGCTTTTCCGGCCGCAAAAGAAATGTAGCAATAATAGAAGGAAATGGCAAAAGCAGTTAACGAAAATAGAAGGTGAAAGAGAATGAGAAACGTGGCAATAATTGAAAGAATACATTTCCATATGTGGCGTAGTTGTGGCTGATATATAATTGAATGAAGACGCAAGTGAGGCGACCTGCTACTAACTATATAAAACACATACTAAGTAATTGGGCGTTGCATTCAATATAAATGTACATATATGCTATGTATGTATGTACATATGTGTGTATATGTATATCAAAAATCCAAATCGATTGGCAGCCTAGTTAGGCGGCTCTGATAAGATAGAAGACATACACAAACACTGTTATACACTGTCATACAGTCAGTGTTATACACACGGTTATACACACAGTGATATTAGCTTTGTATATAACTGGGCTGAAGCGTCGAGAGCTGTTTTCGCCTAGTTCTAGTCGCGATTACACAATTATTAGGCAGCAAGCAGGAAACATGAGCGACATGAGCGACGTGACCGACTCCGTTGTCATCAGCAATGGCCATTCAACGCAGGAGAACGGCAACTCCTCCGTCTCGGTCTCCTCCTCCTGCACCATAGCAGCAAAAACACTAACAACGACAGCAACTCCCATCACAGATGATCTGCCTGCAATTGTGGGACAACTGAAGAGCATCGAGCAGATTAATGAACAACGTCGCATATTTCTGAAGAGCACCATCAACGAGATCCAAGAGGAGAACAGCCATGAGGCGGATAACGACAAAGAGGCAAAGGCGGAGCCACAGCTTAGAAGGCCACCACCGCCCAATAGTCTGGCATTGAATGTGAAATATGCAACGTTGCCGAGTCCATCTGTTGTCACATCATCCATGGTGCGTTCGCCGTTGTCGCCGCCACCCAAACCGCCCATGTTGAGTCGTACACGCAGCACGGGCTCCGGCGATGGACGTACTTCGTTGACCAATGGTGAGACAACACCACAGCGCCACAGTGCTGCCGAAACAGTTATTAAATCGGAAGCAACTGCAACTGCAACAACAACAACAACGGGAACAACTACATCCACAACAGCTTCCACTTCAACACCCACGAGAACACTGAGTGATGAGTTGCCGCCATCCCCGCCAGCAACAGTGTCGGCCAAACACTATGAGAGTCTGATTGAGGAGCTGCGTTGTCCCGGCTGTGCGTCTCCCATGAAGTCGCCCGTTTTACTCTGCAAGAGCGGTCACAGTATCTGCGAGCAGTGTACACGTATTCTCCTCATGTGTCCACTCTGCAAGGTATGTAAATACATTGTTCCACTCCCAACAAAAAAACATTAGTAATCGAGTGAACTCAACTGTGAAGGACTCTGTATGCTCATGATCAGATCATGATGCCATTTTAAGTGCACATCGAGTATACGACATGTGTCATGGTTAAGGCTCTCAAATAGATATGTTTAGTATACATATACAAGAACATACATACATATATGCAATGCTTGGCAACTCTAGGTCTTTTAGTATCTGAGATCTAAGTGTTCACGTAGACAGACAGACAGACGGACATGGACACTTCGATCAATTTCATAGACTCTTTGTACTTCTCAAGTACAGGGTCTATAAATAACTCTAGCACTTTATGTTGGGTCGTTGACGTCAGCGTTAGGTAAGCGATATCTATACTCTGATCTTCACCTCGCCTCGTCTTATCGCCCGGGACTGTGACGTGTAAGCAGTAGATACTACAGTGGAACGATCCCAAGGTTCCCAACAATTATTCATGTTTAAAAGAGCAAAGAAATGTTTGTAAACGTAGAAATATATACATAAGCTTCGAGTTTCGATTACTATTTTATAGATATGTATCTTTTATATAATCATAACCTATTCAATATTTAAACCGGAGTTTATTTAATTGTTTATATTAACAGAAAAGGATTACTTGAAGGCAGTTGAAGGAGTTTTTAGTTTATTTAGTTAACAAACACAAATTAAGGAAACTCAACTTAGAACGGAAACCTCGTAGTTTAATCAGGGTACTCTCTTTTTAACAAACCTCTTATTCATTTATATTATATTCCTTCCTTCTTATAGTACATGCGAAGTTTATTTTACACAACAAAACAGCAGAGATATTTTAGACCGATTGCTCTAATGACATTTTTAGAGCTCATTAAGTACGCAATATTATGTATACTGTATCTCTGGCAAATATTTTTGTATTATTTATTTATTATATATCATTATTTTATTATTGAAACTCATCTTTTAATATTGAAATATCTAAAGTTTTGTTTTTTTTTTTTTTAAAACAACGAAATATTCTTTCTAGTCATTTATGATATTTTAGAGCGATTCTTTCTATGACATCTAAATCTCATTATATATGTACTATATATTCTGTATTTTTTTAGACTTCCAAGTTAAAATTAGCAAACGCGATATTTGATAAGATTAATTTTCTAATCAACAAGAATTTTGAATGAAAGAGGAAATATTAGATGGAATACTCCTGATAGTTATCATTTTACATAACAGTTCCAGTTCTATAAATAATTTCTTAAAACTGATTGAAATCAAACAATTCATTCAGTTAAAAAATGAATGTGAATCGGAGTCTTGCAATGACATCTACAAAGTAAATATGTATCATAAAGTAATTGTTTCTCAATTCACAGGAGGGATTCACCTATACTCGTTCCTTGACAATTGAAGCGTTGTGTGCAAAGGCGCACTTTGGATGCAGTCACTCGGCCGGAGGATGTACGGTGAGGATGCCGGTGGCATTGTTGCCGTGGCACGAGCAGCAGTGCATCTACAAGCCGATGAAGTGCTTCATGGGACGTGTGTGGGGCGATTGCCGATGGCATGGCAGGGAGGTGCAATGGAAACAGCATGTGGAGGAGGAGCACATGGACAAGCTATTCCAGGCACCGACTGCAGATCTCGTTTGGAATATGGGGATGCGACGTAAGCCGCTTACGGGTTATTATGTGTTCCAGGCACACGATGAGATGTTCAACTTCTATGAGATCTATGACAAGCAGAGGATTCTCTTTACCATGACATGCACCTCGAATCGACGGGAGAGCAAATACAATTACGCCTATGAGGTCACTCTGCTGCAGCCGGACAACGATGCTGTGTCGTTGACCCAGAAGTTTCCGGTGCACAGCGAATACGACAGGGATATCCTGATGGAGGGCACCTGCGTCTCCATTAGCCACAACGAACTGTCCCGCTTCGTGGACGATGATAAGGTGAGTGAGCATTAGATATGTTAAGGTTTGCCTAAGTCTTCTCCTCCTGCTCATCCAGCTTCTTCACTATCGGGTGGCCGTAATGGTGGTCAAATCCCCGCGACATGTGAAGCCAGCTCGACAGAGTGTGCCTCTGAGCGTGGATTACCATACGAGGAGCATCGGCGTCAATGGCAAAAGCGTGCCCGCTAGCATGATCATCACAAGAACCTACAAGGAGGCACTCGGCGAACCCGTCACACCCTCCACACCGGATGGCGATGAGGAAAACGGCGCTGCTCTGGACTTGGAACGCAAATGGGGCACCCCGCAGTTGCACTTCAATCGAAAGTACTTGAGAAACACGCTCAATGCCGAGGGCAATGACAATGGTGTCGATACCAAGGAGGATGAACTGCGTCCGCTGCAGGAGACCCGTTCATCTGCTGTAACCAATGAGGATAAGCTCTCCCTGTGCAGCAATAGCACGAGTTACACCAAAAAGGTTTCGGATTCACTGCGTCGAAGCTTCCGCTCGCTTAAATCCGATCTCATCGAGTTGCGTCCATTTGCCAGAAAGAAGACTCCAGTTTATGCAACAACAGCAGCAACTGAAGCAGCAACAGAAACAGCGACGAAGACGACAACAAATCAATAGAGCGACAACAACAATTTCCCCTCAAAACTTATTGCACTTCTGCGTCCTACAAAGCTGACAAGCCTGTGACCGAACGCCTTGCTTCCGATTGAGGTCTTCTTCTCTCCATATCCATTTAAAATAGATTATAAACTTATGTAAAAAAGGCAAGTCGAGTGTGATCGACTTTGAGAGACCCGGTACCAGTTCTAATTCTTAAACATCTGTTTTTAATCCGATCGTAATGAAATTTTCAGCAAACTTCTTAAAATAATATTGTCAACAATTTGATGGCTCTATGTCTATGGGTTCTAGGTGTTCAGACGGACATGACCATATCGACTTGACGAGTGATGCTGATTAAGAAGAGATGCATGCCTTTATCTGCCTATTATGTACATTGTTATAAAGTTATTAGCCCCTTAGGGTCTTGTGGGTACCGGGTCAACAATGCAGATTCCTATAAACATTTTAAGCTGGACATTGTAAAAAGTACTAAATTAAAATTCGCTACAGGATATAAAATAAAAATGTATACAAATAAAATACCAATTTTTGATGCTGATAAAAAATACAAGTTTTATAAAATTATGTTTTACCGCTACGTTATAGATGCGACTTCACTAAAGAAGAATTTTCTACTAATGGACTACATGGGATAATAAGTAATATAAAACTTAGATTTCATTAAAATTTCTTATTTAATCTCAGATTTTTTACGATTTGCTACAAAAATACAAAATGATCTGAAAAAATATATGATGTAATCTATTGACATCAGGCGATTATTGTAACACTAGCTTTTGACATTTAGTATTAATATGGTTATCGATAACATTGTTAAGTTAATCAAATTTCGGAAGAATCCCGAATTCATTACAATGTGAGGATCCGGCATCTCTGTCTAATTGAAATTTGAAAACCTCATTACAATACCAGGATCTGGCATCTCTGTCTAAATGGAGAATGAAAAAAAAAAAAAAAACAATGAGAATTCAAATCAAACTACGCACACAAAATAATAATAATCTTCGGTACTATAAACTGAGGTGTCCTTATGGGATCTCTGACTCTGACTGTCGACCAGATGGAGATTGTTTACATTTTTCATTGTTGGACTTGTTTTATCTTAAGCTACATAATCGAATCTAAACTAAGCAATTAATATACAAACTCCTAGGCAGCGCATAAGTCCTTGGTGGTGTTTTGTGCTACAGGAGACCCTGCATCTCGTTCATGAACTGCAGGTAAGCATCGTCCTTGGTTGGTGGCTTGTGTGCCTCTGGCGGGGCATGCACGTTGCGATCCCCAGCATCGTTTGCGCCTGCCAGATGCTTTGTTCTCGCTGCCCGACGCTGATCCTCGCGCTTGACACGCAACGTGGATGGCACAAAACGTGTAACATCTGCGCTTAGATTCCTGAAGAAGAAAGGGGAATAAAATAAACTATGTGCTGACGGCTAGGATCCAGATTGTACTCACCTTATTTGCGGCTTTGCCGTAATGGTGGTGACACCTTTGCTCTGCTCCTTGATTGGCAGGGGATTGGGCGCGCCATGCTTGGCGTGATGTCCGGCCATGCGGGGTGGCAATCCCGGTGGCGGACCTGGTGGCATTCGTATGCCCATGCGCGGCATGGGTCCCAGAGCATGTGGCGGTCGTGATCCTGGCGGCGGTCCGGGCGGCATACGCAGTCCAAAGCCAGGCAGACCCGGTCCAGGTGGCCGCATTGGCGGTGGTCGGAACATAATGCCAGGTGGTGGGGCAATGCCGCGTATATGTGGTAGTTGAGGAATCTGAGGTGGCGCTGGCGCAGTTGGCGGCAGTGGTATAGCTGGTAACGATGGAGCCGTTGGTGGTGCTGGCACCGTTGACACAACAGCAGCAACAGTTGGTATTTTAGCTGACTCTTTGGTAGCACTATTTGGTGGCTGTTTCACATCGCCATCGGAGCCCATGTCATCGTCCACATCATCGTCGTCGTCTTCATCGTCGCTGGTGGTGGTGCTACTGTGGCTGCTACCACGACGTCGAGCAGCTGGTGATTTGCTTTCTGAAGCGCTGTCATGTTTGTCGTCCTTATGCTCATTTTGTTCCTTGTCACGCTCCGCATCACTTTGCAGCTTACGATGTTTGCGCTTGTGAACATGTTCCATCTCCTTCATGAAGTCATCGATGTTCTGCATGCGCTGCTGCAACTTGGGACTGGTTGCCGTCGACTCCTCATCGCCCTCGTAGTCGGTGTTACCCTCTGCGTCCGAATCAAGCTCGGACATTGCAAATAGATCCGGTGGCGGACCTGGTGGCACACCCAGCCAATCTTTGTCCTCATCGTCCTTTAATTTATCAGCCTGCGAATCATTGCCGCCCACAGATTCGCTATTCTTGGTCACACCAGGCGGTGCACCAGGAGCAAATGGCGGTAGTGCTAGTGTCATGGGAGGAGGCGGCACTCGAATGCCACCTGAACCGCCTGGAAAGCCAATATTATTGTTGTTGCCACTATTAACATTGTTGGCCGTGGTCGAATTGGCATTGGCCGCCGTCACCGGTGCTGGCAGTGGAATCTCATCGATTTGTACACTCTGGGCATGCTTTACACTCTCATAGTACTGCTGCTTTTTCAGTCGCTTCTTTTCGTAATCCACCTCCTTACGCTTCAGTTCCGCCCAATGTTCGGGTTCATCGTTATGCTGAAAATAAGACAGATGACATTTTCCCGGTTAGTAGTTGATTTGGTTTTATACAGAGCTTGAACTTACATAGAGCCGCATGACACGATCAAAGGTTTCCTTTAGCTTCTTCCGCTTATCCCGCAGCACCTTCTCGTTAAGTGGCGACGGTTGCAACACATTATATTCTGCGAGGTTACAAGGGATGATGATGTGCATCATATAAACTATCATTTACCACAACTTACCCATTTCGTCAATTTTCTCCATCTCCTCCAGTATCTGTGATGGATCCTTGTTCTTCAGCACAGCTGCCCTAACCATTTGGCGCTGCCGTTTATTCTTCTTAAGTTCCTTTTTGCGTGCCTCCTTGCCTGTGTGTATAAGTGTGGGTGGGTGTGTGTTTATGACATGGATTGGTGCTACTTACGCGCTTGGTCTGTTGGATTCATATATTTGCCACTTTTAGTGGTATTAATGGAGCGTCGCCCCATCTTAATGTGTTACTGTTTATTGAATTATTTAAAAAAAAATTTATTATATCGCTCTCCGGCGTTTTGACTACAATACACGAGTGCTGCAAAACGCACAACACCGTGCATCACGAAATCGATATAATACTTGCGATAACATCGATAACAAAGCATATCATTCTCATAACAAAGTGGCAGCACTACTGCCTTGTTAAATGATGCCGGCATATTCTCAAATTGTCAGCGTAAAACATAAAATAAAATGTCTGACGATATTTCAACTTCCAATAGCTTCATAGAAGCGTTCCATTCGCTAAAGATTGGTAATTGTTCAAATGACTCTACAGATAATCATGACTCGTGCATGGTAAGTAATAAGATGTAAAGCGCAAATGTGAGTGTCTCGATTGATCAACAAATATTCAAACGCGCAGCTCCAAGTGCCAAACGCCACTCACGATCTCACGTGCAGAATGCCCCAAACAGCAGGTGATACGGACAATAGTGACGACACGGATTCGGACTCGGACGTTAATGTCGTTGTGGATACTTCAGATGCCCCGTCAGAGGTAAGCTTCATCAGGCCATCAGATTTGAACACAGAATCAGACGTAGAATTCTGGGATTGGGACTCTGATGAAAATACCATACCAGAAACTGAAAGCGGAGACGAAAAAGAAAGCGAAAACGAGAGCGAGAGCGACACCAATGGCAACCGTAAGTTGTCGCGACAATTCACGACAATAAAATTCAACATTAAATCATATATGCAACCAATTATTAAGTATAATACCAATACTAGAAACTGGGCCTAGCATTATGGATAATCTTATAAGTATTCCAATCAAGCGCAAGCACGAACGCTTTCCGAGTAGCAAGGAGAAGCAATGTGAGTGTCATCATCCAAAATATCACTTGTTTGTATTACTTACTCATATTGTTTATGTACACAGCTCGTAATAGGAAACAGGCTCTAAGTCTGGGAGCGAATTCAACGCAAGTGATAACTACGCGCAGCGGGAGAGCTGTGCGCCAACGCATTGACCATAAGTTCGATTACTCTTCGCAGAGCGATGTGAATGTAGAGGATTCTTCAGATGATCCCGATTTTAGAGACAATGATGCTGAAGATGAAGACGACAATGAAGATGACGAGGATTACATTCAGCAGGAGTACCTGGAGCCAACACGCAAACAGAGACGCATCTCTTTTCGTAGTAGCTGCTGTAGCAGCAGCATTGCCAGCTCCATGGGTGAAATGGATGCTCTTATCTATTTGGATTTGAGGCAACCTGTGGCCATTGTCAGCAACGCACCGACATCTGATACAACAGTCGAATACGATAGTGAGCTAAAGACACGACTGCAAAAGTTTCTGGGTCTGATGCCGGCACAGCGACGCCTCTACAATCCCATGGCGAACTATGAGATACAGGACAATCACATGGATGAGCCCGACAACCTTCCCATGCAAAATTGTCATCTATGGGATACCGGCAGCAGTATGCAATTAAATGCGGTGCGCACGCCCAAGGCAACAGTGCCGCCCGCAAGTCCAATGAAATCATTGCTCAAAACACTGGGATCCGAAATAACAAATGATAAGAAAATGCTGCTCATAGACGATATTGTGCAACGTGCCAATGCCAACTGCTTTGAGAGCCAAACACCACAGCATATTAAGGAGCCCATTGATCTAAGTGGTTTACCAAGCGAAGAGCAACGTAGACATAACTGTCAACAGCACAAGAAGATCCCCAAGTTACTTGAGCCATGTGCAGGGTATTACAGCTTTGTGGATTCACTGAGACGTAAGTATATACAAATACAAAAGTATGCAACAGGCGAATGGAGTCGTGGCAGACTCTATGAAGTATATGTATTCTCTATCGGTAACAGACTGTCACACTGTATGAACGCATCGATCTCAGCAACTGTAAGAGCTAGAGACAGCAACTTTATTATTAATTTTGGATACCCTTCCTTCCCTTCCATGCAAATGTAATCTTACACAAGTGTGCGAGCGAGACCAAACTAATGTTAGCAAGCTACACCCAACATAATACACCCAACGAGATACGTCTAGCCTAGAACAGAGAATCTACTTCGTTAAGCCATTTCTGTAGCATGACCGACGCCTTACTTGGAATATTATTAATAGAAATATTATCTCAGTATATCTCATTTAAGTTATATTTTTAGATCAATGGTATCCACGATGCGAAGTCTTTTATATATTCTGATAATGCTCCTAGAATATAGTATAATCTACAGAATTTATAGACACATGCCATCTCAGCAAAGTTATATTTTAAGATCAATGAGAGCGAAGAAGCCTATTGAGATAGTATTTAAATCATAAATATTTTGCTTTATATTGACAGCCGAAACGCCTCTCCACTTGTGTCGTCCAATTGCTATCAACTATCGTCGGGACTTTGAGACGACCAAGTCAAAGCTGGCCAAGGACTTGTTCAATGTTCTCAATCATACAATCTTTCATTGTGGCCTTCGTCCGAGCATTGCCTGGAGAAATAGTATGAACACACCTAGCAGCATTGTCTATGGCTTTGAGTCAAATGGTCAGAGAGTGTCGCGTATTATACTCTGGCAGAATATGAAACATCCGGGTGTGCTGGTTAAAGCGTTGCTTCACGAGATGTGTCATGCTGCCGCCTACATTTACCATGGCGAGACAGGACATGGCGACAACTGTCGCAAATGGTGAGTGAAATGTTTAATCCTCAACGGGGGTTGGTTGATAAACTATTAATCTTAAACATCTAATGTAGGGCTTATCGTGCCAAGTCTTTGCTGCCGGAGTTGCCGCAGATTGATGATTGCAATGCTAAATATAAGTATACGTGTTTTCTGTGTCGTGGTCGCTCTTATGGCATCATGAAGTTCGAGGACGAGGAGCAACAGTTGCGATGTCATTACTGTCAGTTCGAGGTGAATGTAGAGACTTGTAACATCGAAGATGCCCATAATCTCTCATTCATCGATCAGCTGGTCACGCCCTATAAGCAGTTCGTGCAGTCCAACTACACAAAGTGCGAGGAGGGCAGTCACAGCTCCAAGATGCAGGCGCTTAACAACAAGTATAAGGAGCAACTGCAGCAGTCGGCTTCTAGCTAATGGAATGTACAATAGCTTTACAATTTTACATCTAATCTTTTTTTTTTAAATTAATAATCTTAATTTAACAACAATTGAGACGATCTTAAATAATAACTGGAGCAGCTTTATTTAATTGATTTATTGCGATTTGAAGAAATTACAAATATTTCAGATTTTGTGGATCATGTCACAGATTTTAGTCTAGGACATCATGCCCTTGCTGCGCTTGAAGGCAGCTCCTGCCTTGCGATTGTGATTGGCCCGCGACGATTTATGTGCCTCCTTTTGGCCACGATTGCGGGTCGTTTGTTGGGTTTGGCCTTGACCCTTGGGTGCCCCCGTCACATCGCTCTGTGCCCGCTGACCATACTTGGCCATCTGGTGTTGCTGATAGCGGGCGCGTATCACTTCGGGATTCTCGCAGAAATCGCCACGCCTGGAACTTGCATTGGCATTAACTTCCTGATCGCTGTCCTGTCCATCGTCATCGTCACGGTCATCGTCTAATGCATCTTGAGCCTCGTAAGCGCTGCTGGCCATCGATGCCTGTTGTAGTTTGGTACGCAACAAACTTATTGGCGGCGCCTGGCCATCATTTATTGCTTCATAGCTGTCGTCGTACTCGTCGTCGTATTCAGCTCCCCCAGCTTCATGGGGTGTTTCCTCGACTAAGGCATATTGCTGATAGCGTTGCTTTAATTGACCAATATCACGCTTGTCATCCAGCAGCTGCTCAGCATTGCGCGGTGCACCGGGTAAACCCTTGCCCTGCTTGATGATGCACTGCGGATTGTCTTGTGTGAGGACATCGTATCGATCGCCATCGTGCACATTGTAATGACGCACACCGGTTTGACGTTGTAATTTGTCCTGCGGATCGGCTGGTATGAACACCTCCTGTCGATCCATGTGGATCAGATCGGGCGGCAGATTCTCATCTAATATGGCAGCAATCGCCTGCTCACTATTATCGTAACGTGTCAGCACCCGTCGAATGAATCCCATACCCAAATCTGGCAGCACATCCAAAACGGCGGAAGCCTCCAAATCGAGATCACGATTACTGACACTTTCTATTGTGGCAACCGTTGGCAACGCAGAGATCTCTGAAACATTCTCCAATTCCTCATCAGAATTGGGACTGTTGACAAGTTCATCCGCGATGACGCCGCTTGTGCAGGAGCTTAGCGCTTTCTGGTAACCAGCTATCACAAAGTCCACCTTGTAGTGTTTGCTGTGGACAACGCAATTAGTATGATGTCAACAAGTTGATGGTGAGTTACTCACATATTCGGACATCTCTGCAGCAGCACTTTAATGTCGTGTTCGACTGGATATTGGCGTTGATAGTCCACCACAAAGGTCTGTGCTGAGAGGCATTCCTGCAGCAGTTCCACCAGCTGCTGTCCTCGTCCAGAGTCTAACTGTGCTCGGGTTATGCTCCGCACAACGTTGAGGAACTGCTGACGCGCCTCGTTCAACCAGCACAGCGAGCTCGCCTTGGCGTTAATCATAAATATATTTCTATATAGCATTGGAATGGTCAGATCATAGAAGTTGGCAATGCTGTGTGGAAAATGGATAAATGGACATCGCATTAGCATGAAGATTAGGCTGGAATGTAATCTTTTGCTCTCACAAGCTTACCTCTGAACAAGTTTTAATTGCTCGCAGGCGGCCAGCAGCGAGGGACACAGTTGAATGAGCAGGCGCAGTGTGTAAACGCAATCCAAGGCAAATAGAACAACATCATCATAGGGTGTATCAGCATCCGGATCAAGAAGCGCACCGCCACCGGCACCTTCGCAGCCCTCGTTCTCCACTTGAATCTGCATGCTAAGGAAGGCATTCTCATAGAAGGCCAATCCTTCTTGCAAATCTTTGATATAATCTGGCTGAATGCGCATCACAGTCTTAAAGATCTGTTCCAACACATTTAAATTGTGTTCATCAGCATCGCCCACTGCAATGATCAGATCGCACAGCACTGGCACAGATATCAAATAATTATCATACAACAGAGAACTGTGATGCTCTGGCGCTATCCACTCCGTGGCTGACTCCTTCTCTGTAAGCAGCCGCATTATCACACGCACCACCTGATTTAGCAGATTGCCGTACAGCAACTTGGCATTGATTAGTTCACTATTCCCAGTGCTATTCACTTCTGTATCCGTGTCCACTCTGTAGTATGGATTGGCGCGTTGCAAGAATGTTACAACGGCACCCATTGCCGACTCGAAATGCACCATATATGACCAGAATCTACAGAATCACAATAGGAACAATTAGCTGAACATATCTGTCATGGTCAAGCACTTACTCGTGATGACTCAGGTGCAGCAGAAACTCGAAATCCTGCACACAGTTGGTGGCAACATGATGCCACTCTTCCAAGACGGCGCCACTCTTAAAACTCCCATAGGAGCTAAGCATGCATATGTAATTACTGAAGGGCTTATCTCGTGCGATCCAATGTTTATCCTGGAAATTATAAAGTACATATTAGTATATAACCAATTCCTATGTTTACTAAATGATTCTCACAAGTGCTGGAACTTGTCGCCTGACGCCATCAGAGGTAGCCACCGATATCTTCAAGTCGCCCAACGGTAGCTTATTTGGATTACAGTTGTTATTACTATTATCCTGTATTTGGTTCACCATCACTGTGCAAGTTACAAATCAAATAAATACGAAATTAGCAAATGTGGTGAAACTAGTAAAATAAAAACACTAAAGTTATCGATATGCTGTGATAAATACAAAAAATTTATCGCTAGAACTGATAACGTTTTATCGGTCATCGCTATCGGCGCCATTTTGATAGCACTTAAGATGTTAATGGATGTTGCTTTTTAACATTGTCTTCAAAAATCGCCAATGTTAAATGTGATACCCGGATAATGCTGGATAATATTTAACATATATCATATAACATTTTATTTCCGGTTAGGAATATTATCCATGACTTGAATATGTTTTGCTTATCTTTTAAATTACAGCTTATCGAAGCGAACACTCTGTGTCGTCGGAATAAATTTCGATAATAATGCACATTGTAATAAATACGCATTATTGTTTCCAAAACCATGGAGGAGAACGTCAGTGAATTGAGCTCCTACGAATGCGATGGCGTTCAATATCATTATTTGACGCCGACATCCGATGAATTTACTTTCGATTTGATGGCCAAATACATTAAAACCAAAGATTTCAATATATCTCCCATTGCTGTGGTCTGTGAGCATGCGGATGAAGCGGAGCAAGTAATGCAACAAATGGGCAAGCGCAGCGTCGCCTGCTTATTGTTAAACAAACCGAATAGAATGCTCGACATGATTGTTAGCTTACTAACTGAAGGCGTAAGTAGCTAAATTTGTAATTTTTGATCATATTCACAATTTCAATATCTTATGTTCCATATCTATTGGCAGTTGCTCAACGCCGTATTAGTTTTATGCGATGATATGTTGTCGCCTTTGGCAGAGTGTGGCAATCTCAAAATCGACTTGTTGATCCACTTCACAGAGCCACTGCCGCATGTGTTTCAAAAGCGTATTCAAACGCTTATCCAAAAAACAGGCAGGAAGACAAAGGTGATGGTATTTAGATCGCCAACAATGTGCAATAAGTTGCAAGATGAAGCTTCGGCAACACCGCTAGAAGCACAAGTTAAGGAGACTACATCGCCTCCAAAGGCAACAGTAAAAGTAGAAAAAACTACACAGCCTCCTAAAATACAGTTTACCCCTAGAGTGACTAATAATAAGAATATATTCAATGACAGCATTACCTCATCCAAATCGGAATCTTCAGACACTTTATCCGAGCAATTGTCGCCTAGAAGTGTCTACACATATAACAACTATGGAGTTTTTGCACAGAGTCAACATGAGCTGCAGTCGTGGTATGATATATCTAATATTACTGAACTTAATCCTGATATTAAGGATGCAATGATGCAATTGAAAATTGGCGATAGACGGGCCAAAAGTGTACAGCGCTTTGCCTGGCCACATGTTGCACAAGGACGCTCCCTGTGCGTGGTTGCCAATCAGCAGACCGGCAAGACATGGTGCTATTTGCCATGGTTGTGCAACAGATTTCTAGAGAACGGACCACAACGTGTCAAGGATGTGGGTGCCTATGGTCCCAGCTGCATCGTTTTGTGCGCAAATGCCGAGAAGGGCAACGAGATTCTAAAATGGATAATTTCGCTGACTGCCAATTCCGTTTTACCTATGAATCGAGTGATTACGCTATTTGAACGTAACGATGTCCTTGCAATCACCGCGAAATTGCAACGGCATCCGTGTGGCATATTGATAACCACCGTTGAATTAATGTTGCAACTATGCGATTTAAATGACAAGGAAATGCCGATCTTTGATCCGATTGCCATACGGTGTTTTGCCATTGATGATCTTTGTAAAATATGGCGAAGTCGCAGAATGGACTGCGACAAATTGATTCAATGGCTGTTCAGATTTCTGCGCATCGAGAAGGATTATACACAACTGCTGATCGTTGGAACCTTATGGTGCGATGTGCTAATGCATCGTCTGCTCCCAAAATTGCCAGATGTGCTTCTCTTGTTCGAGGATGCATTGGAGGCGACCGTTTACTTCGGCATTAAGTTGGAAATGCTACTAACCGACTCAGAGTTGTGTGGCGAGGATATAATTCAAATTATGAAACGCATACAATTGAATAAGCAACGTGTTATATTGGCATGCGCCTCCAAAAAGGATGCCAATGGACTGGGCTCGCTGCTGTTGACCACAAATATTAAAAGTATTCTCGTTAGCGATAACAAAAATTTGCAGTCATACGAACAATGGTGCAAAAAGCATAATTCAAGTGTCCTAATTGCAACGGACGAGGTTATACCCAAGCTGCGAGGTGATCAAATTGATTGCTTGGTCCACTGTACGCCTGCCCGAAGCTGGTATCGATTTAAGATGCGCTTCAGTCTATTTTATGGCTCTCATCGAGCGCAGCAGAGCCCAAAGCGGGGCAAATCGTCAATACTCTTGAGCAAGAACATCAAAAATCTTGATAATATTTGGTTATTCTGTAATTTTATGCTCAAGCATGACAGCATTGTGTCCGAAAGTTGGCTAACGTGGCTACATCTCAATCGAGTGTCATCCGAACCGTATCGCAATCAACAAACATTATGCAGACAGTTGCTGGTGTTTGGGGAATGTTGGCGACGTGCCTGCAAATATCGCCATCGTTTGTTTGATAATGAAATCATGCATCCCAAATGTTATCCCAAAAATTACGAAATACGATTCCATATAATATCAGTAAGTGAAAATGTTTCTATTAATTATGTGGAATGCTATTTGAAATTGATTTATTGCTCTTAGGTTGTTTCGCCCTCTCAACTCGTTGTCAAGATGTCTAAATTTGAGTTGAACAATTACTTTTTGGGCATCCCGATTACCGATCTCGCAAAGAACATTCAAATTCACTATCAAGAACCAATCAATCGAATCCAACATCCCAATCCAAAAGCTGGTGATTTGTGTGTAATCAAGCTTAACGAACAGTATCAACGTGTTGTAGTCAAACAAGTGAATTTGGATTGCATTGAAGTGAAACAGGTCGATGCTGGCAGGGATGTTACTAAAGTGAAACCATCAAATCTCTGGGTATGCGAAGAGCACTTTCGCAATGAACACTTTGAAGCCACCGAGATGTGTATCACAGGTTTGATGCCCCTTAATTTAGATCGTACTTGGCCAGAAGATGCCAGGCATTTGATACGCAAAAATTTCCCCAGACTGCAAGCAGGCAAACCATTACATGCTTATACCGCCGAGGTGGACTTTGAATTCCATGATAAGCTTTTTGTGAGAAATGTATTCGATCATGATGGCAATGACATTAAAAGTCTGGTGGTCAATAATATGCTCGTACACATGGATGATAAAGTTATTAATCGCTTGCAAGGATTGTTCGAGGAGACGGTCCATCCAAATTTCGAATATTGACCAAATGAATCAGAATCTTCCAAACGTTTCCGAAAGCAACGAATTTTAATAATGTACCAAAGAGTTTCTTTTTAATATTTTTGATCAATTTTAAATGTTTACCATAGTGTTATGGTTTGTAGCAATCTAAAGAAATTCAATAAATCATCAAGAAAAGTTAAAAAAGAAAATAAGTGTTTTGTTGCATCTCATTGCGTTCCGTTGTACGGAAGTTACTAAGTAGCCCTCGTATGTGCTGGCGCACCAGTACTTGAGTTCAGTTCAGCTTTATAGCTGCAACAGTCCGCGGCGGTAACCAGACACTTTTGTTCGTTGTCGCCTACGATTATGCTGAGTCGGCTTGCCGACCACGACTTTGTAGCGTGTTCCAGTTTATTTATCTTTAGCTTAAGCTGCACCAAGTTTGTAATTTAGAATTTAATTCTGTTTAAATTGCCTAACCTAACGATTGTCGTACAAGGAACATTATTCCGGCACTCATCGAAAACATTGTCTTTAATTGTTGAGCACAAAGGCAATGGTGAATCGAGGATCGAGTCCTGTAATTGTCGCGGCCAGTGTATCGAGTCAATCCCCACGTGTCGCTAAAGGACACCAACAAGCCGTCCACACATTCTACCATTACTGGCTAGTATGAGGCGTACTTATTTATAATTTATAATATGTATATAAATTCAAATGAAATGTAGATTTGGCGCTACACGCGTGTATATTCGATATTGTAATTTGTGTGTTATCGAATCAGTGTTGTACACGTCTATTTTTATTGAAATACATACATGTAAAAGAACCGTTGTAATTTATAAGTGCGGGGGCGTGCGTCATGTAAAAGTTTAATTTTAATGTGTTTTCTATTTCATTTTATTTCAATTAGATCAACACGATATGCGTTTTATGGATGAGGTTAGATGTGCTCAATAACCCATATCGGTTTGCCATGCTTAATATCCAAATGAAACATTATATTCTTGCAGGCCAAGTGCCATATTTGTAAGCGCATCTTTTGCTGCGCCAAATGCCGCCAAAAGCATCAGTTCGAGACGCACGCCATTGCTGTTAGCCAACCCCTGACTCAGCATATGAAAATGGATGATGCTGCGATCGATGTTAAATCCACAACCATATATGTATTCTGTCCGATCTGTGAACAAAAGCCGTTAACTCTGCGTAAGGAAATGTACGCAGAGTTGCTGGCGCATATTGAGAGCGTTCACTTGCCGTTGCGTTGCCGTAAATGCTTGCGACATTACAAAAAGATTGATGATTTGCTTGAGTTTAGCAAGTGTGTTGACTTGGCCCAGGACTGTAGCTCCGCCAGTTTGGAACAGAATCAGACCTGCGATACGGATGCCTCGAAGGTTACGGTGAAAAAGGCGGCAGCTGCTGCCAACACAATATCGACCCAAACGTCTCCCATCATTGCCAAAAATCTGAACGATACGCAATATCAGCAACAGCACTTAAATCTCACACCGATCTCGCTGTTCAATCTTCGTTGGAAGGCTAAAAGTCGTCTCGCCCAAGAGGAATTCATCAGCGATAGCGTATCTTCGATACGCAACCTATCGGATAGTGTCAATTTGTCAGCCCAACAGCGTCGTAGCATCGGGCACGCAGCATCCTTGGCGGATACCGGGAACCAGGGCAGCAAAGGCAAAGTAATACGTTCAACATCAACGCCATTACAGGTTTGCAGCGTGTTCGCCAAGCCAAAGGAAACCCTCACTTTTAATGCTTCCGGCGGTGGTGGCAGTGGTCATATGTCCAGCATCTATCACAGTGGCTATGTACTGGATGAACACAACACACCTGCTGCTCCGCCGGACAATAGCAATATGCCCCAACATCCACATCAATCCCAACAGCGTGCATGGAAGGTTGGTGGCCGTGGTAAGATGAGTGCTGTGACGCCACTGCGTCAAGTCATGTCGAAAAGCATACAAAAAGCTTTCGTGGAGCATGGTGTAGGCATGCTGGCCACCCAAGGGGGTCAGCGACGAATTCGTCTCGATTTGAGCGAGAATAATGCAACCGATGCCAGCACGGCATTAGATCTACGTTTGTCGCCGGTCGTGCGACGCACTCAAAGCGAGTCCAGCACGGACGCCAACCATGAGCAGGGCTCGACCAGCACTGAACCATATCAGATATTGCTTTCTGCCCAAAAGCTAACCACTGAATCGATAATCATTACACGCACACAGCACGGCAGGAGCGGATCCCTGCCCGTATCCACGAGCAACGCCAGCACAACGAGCACAGTTTACAATTCATGTGAGAGCGTAGAGATTATTACCTCATCCTCATCTACTTCCGAATTGAGTGCCAATATACAGCAGGGTAATAGAAATTGCATAATCTCAGGATCAGGATCAGCTATTTGCGAAATGCCTCCAATAACGCCTATTACACGCATACCAGGCGCAATCATCAATAAGAAGCTTATTAAATTCGAGACGCCGCATAAGAATGAAGCACAAACAAGACAGAACGATGAATCCATACAAGAGGATAAGGAAATATTTTATACGCCTAATCCGAGCATCAGTCCAACTGCTGAGCCGGGCAGTCCAACCGCTGAAAACAGCAATAAGGAGCGTCGTAAACAAATTTTACCTCGGCAACTGAGCGGTCAATTCTCGCCAAATGCGAACCTACCGACATTGCAACGTCCACTGGGTCCACGTGCTCGTCCGCCGTTGCGTGCGTGTCGCAATCAAAGGACCTTTAGCTGTGTGCAGGATGTTGAAAGCGAAGATGAGGTGTTTTTACCAAACAGCGCATCCACGCATAATGATAAGAAGTGCACTTCTGCTGTCTCTCAGTCAGAACCAGGACGACTCTGGTCCCTAATGTCGTCCGTTATGCGCTTGCCGGCAACGCTAAGATCTGATAACAGTGCGGACAAGGAGAACACTAGCTCCACCTCGGGATCTCTAATTAGACGTTGTGCCTCCATTGCTGGATCATTGGTGCGCACCATGCATTCCCATGAAGATGCCGATTTACAGAGCATGAAACGTAAACGAACTCAAACGTTGGACAATCAATATTGCAGTAACATGTCGCCGGCCAGTTCGTCAAAGCGTTTGCGCATACAGCCAAGGAAACCTATTGAACGCATGCGTAATAATTATTAATTAATATAAATATATATCTTTCAAAATGTTTATGTATCTAATAAAACAATTATGTATTTTCCATTTTTAAAAAGCTGTTAAGTCTTAAATTTTCCATCCCTTAAGTAAAACTATCTGGCAACACTGAAGTTCAAGTCATAATATGAATGTTTTCGATTATAGTCGATTAGTTTTTCGATCAGTATTTTGTACAGTACATTTCCATTTATATATGAGCAATTCATGTGCTTCGTTCTTGCAACGGTCACACTAATAAATACGGGGACTTATACAAAAAGTATGTAAAAGGTAGAAGGAGGCGTGGCAGACCGTATAAAGTATATACTTTCTTGATCAGTATCAAAAGCCGAGTCGATTGACCAGACACTTCTAACTCGGCTAGTGCTTAAAGAATACCATATAGAACCAATGCTGAAAGCTTCATCAAGATCGGTTCATAAATAAGAAACAAAACAGAAAAATACAAGCGGAAAGCTTTCATTATTTCGTTTTTCCCCGCGTTTTCTCCAAAAATTTGTTCAGTTTAAAAAGACGCCGTAAAAAAAAAATATTCTGAACGGCTGGTATTTTTATTTCAATAAAAAGGCGAAATTAAAAAAAAAAAAAACATTTTAAATGCGCGCGAACAATATCAATGTGACCGTTTTTCTTTTAAAATTGTCGAATATACCAGGATGGTTAGCTAACAGTGTGACCCACTAAAGTACCAACGATGAAATAAGGTACCAGTTTTGGTACTGTGTGGCAACCGTGCTCGTTGCTGGTATTGATAGTGTGTGTGTTTTTTCATTTTTCATCGTTGTTTTTTTTTAATAAAATTCGTCGAAAAATTATCAATTAATTAATAGAAATCCAAAAGACAAAGAATTGTGATGTCGTTATCAAGTCTTCTACCCACGCCGACCAATGCGGTATGGGATCGCGAGGACGAGCGTCGGATGGCAGCAAAAGGTGCTCCAATGATTGGTGCATTAGTGTCCGCCAAAATCGCTGCGCCACCTTACGGACAACGCAAAGACTGGATACCCCGAACAGAAGCTGACTTTGGCGATGGCGGCGCGTTCCCCGAGATACATGTTGCACAGTATCCGCTAGGTAAGAGTCAATAACAACAAGCAAAAGGAAATGTTTATATTGATTTATTATGTTTTGTAAAGGGCTTGGGGCGCCTGCGAATATGGGAAAGAAGTCAGATGCATTAGCTGTGCGTTTGGATGACAAAGGCAAAGTCAAATATGATGCCATTGCAAGGCAGGGACATGGAAAAGACAAAATTGTATACTCCTCGATATCGCAGCTGCTGCCCGCTGAGGTATTGGCCGAAGATGCTGATGAACTGCAGCGTCCAGATGAGGAAACGGTTGCTGAAACAACGGAAGAGACACGCCTGGCACTAGAAAAGCTTACCAATCAAAAGATTACCTCAGCGCTTCCTGTGCGTCATGCACAAAAGGCAGCGCCTGCACAATACATTCGCTATACACCGTCACAGCAGGGTGACGCCTTTAACTCTGGCGCCAAACAGCGTGTCATTCGCATGGTGGAAGCACAGCTGGATCCCATGGAGCCACCAAAGTTTCGCATTAATAAGAAGATACCACGTGGCCCGCCATCACCGCCAGCGCCTGTGCTGCACTCGCCCTCACGCAAAGTGACGGTCAAGGAACAGAAAGAATGGAAGATACCGCCCTGCATATCTAACTGGAAAAACGCCAAAGGTTTGACTTATTGTTTATGGTAATTTCTTAATTTTAATTTGCTAATTTACAACAATTTACTGTTTAGGTTACACCATACCACTCGATAAGCGCCTGGCTGCCGACGGACGCGGACTGCAGCAAGTGCACATCAACGAGAAGTTTGCCAAAATGGCCGAGGCTCTGTACATAGCCGATCGTAAGGCTCGTGAGGCTGTTGAAGCGCGTGCACAGCTGGAGAAGAAGCTGGCACAGAAGGAGAAGGAAAAGAAGGAGGATATGCTGCGCATGATGGCACAGCGAGCACGTGAAGAGCGGGCGGGCTTACGCAATCCAGAAGCAGATGCCCCCAGTAGTTCTGGCGGTGTAGACGCGCGTGAACGCAATGATCTCCGTGCGGAGCGTCAACGGGAGCGACAACGTGATCGAAATTTACAGCGAGCTGCGCCAGAGAAGCGCACCAAACTGCAGCGTGAACGGGAGCGCGATATATCCGAACAGATTGCCTTGGGCTTGCCAGCGAAGAGCGTTGGCACTGGAGAAACACTGTTCGATCAGCGTCTGTTCAACACCACCAAGGGAATGGACTCTGGCTATGGTGACGATGAGGCCTACAATGTGTATGATAAGCCATGGCGCGATTCCAATACGATGGGAGCACACATCTATCGGCCGAGCAAACAGGCAGATAGTGACAACTATGGCGGTGATTTGGATACAATTGTCAATACAAAACGCTTTGTGCCCGATAAGCAGTTCTCGGGTGCCGGATCCCGAGAGACAGCGGCCGCTCAGCGTAGCGGACCCGTTGAGTTCGAGAAGGAAGAGGATCCCTTCGGTCTAGACAAGTTCTTGAACATGGCCAAGAAGGCGCCCAAGCGTGCCGACGAAAAGAATGAACGCGGCAGCCACTCTGAGCGCAAGCGTAGTCGACGGGACTAGACGACGTGCTAGACTTGAAGGAGCTACTCCTATTTTATAACATCCCCAACTTTTGGCAAATACATACATATATCTTAAATTACATGACACTTATGTATGTTTATTCAGATTAGGAATTGGAGCTTATGGTGCCCATTATCCAAGGTATATAGTGTTCTACCCTTGTGAAAATCATTGGTCTTCCTCCATTATTACAACTAGTCGATCCTAGGGATACAACACCAGCTACATAGTAGCTGCTGTTGCCCGTGCCAGAGTCATCCAGCAGCATAAGTGGACCACCGGAGTCGCCACGGCAGGTGCTCGCTGGTGTATCACCGCCAGCACACAGTTGACCAGGGACGACCTGGGCATAAATTTCCTTACAACTCGCTATGGACAAGACGTTAAGCACTGCCTTCATTTTAACCGGACTGCCGCCGAAACTTCTGTGCTCCGTATTGCCCCAACCGGCAATTTCCATGGCATATCCGGCGTAGGCATACTCCACATTCTTAGTTGCTACCGGCAGGCAAATAGGCAGGATAAACTCTGTGAAGCCCACTGTATGATTGAGGCGGATCAATGCAATGTCGTTCGCATAGTTGTTCAAAGGTGCATACTGCTCGTGTACTATGATACGATCAATGTTGACATCTATGTGGGCTGGAGCACAAACACGGTCTGTTTTGAATATCTGACAGTCCGGAGCACTTGTTGTATTCCACTCTCCAAGGCGTACCTGCAACAATTGCTGGTCAGCATCTCGGGCGGGAACACAATGTGCCGCTGTCAACACCCAACGATCATGGATGAGCGAGCCACCGCACAAATGACCATATTCCTCGCCTGCAAATCAAATGTGATTAATATATATATATATATATATATATTAGAATTATGTAGAGGAGGAGGACTTACCATCACTTGTATAGCGCAGCAAAGCCATCCATGGGTATTCCATGATGCCTGACAATGTGCCAGCTATAATGCGATTCGCAAATTCATCGCCAAAGGTGCCACAAACTCCAGGCTGAGGTAACAAGAGCCTCAGTGGAGCTGCAACTTTATCACCAGGTACGCGACGACAGCAAACCAAATCGTTCTGCACTTGGCTAGAACATCGACTACGATTTGAACTATTAAAGTTAACATTTTTCTCCCAGCATTGTTGTCGTTGCTGACAATATCCAGTCTCGCGCTGCACAATACAGCGGCCATAATGAATTATAGGTTCTGAGATATTTTAAGCAAATTAGCAGCATACAGTAGTAAAAATATATATGTTGAGGGTAAACTTACTCCGGGCGCCATTGACTAATGTCAGTATGGCGCAGATTATGGCCAAGATGCGGATGTTCTGGTTGAACATGCTGACGATGCTCAGCATTCAATATGTTTTTTGTTCATTGAAAAATAACATCTTATCAGTTGGGTGCTAATGTTTCGGCTGAGTGGGGTCAATGCTGTGATTGTGATAGCTTTCCGAAATTCGCATAGTTGTTATTGTAAGAGTATCTGGAAAAACCAGATTTGTTACAGCAATTAAAGCTACAGTTATCACTTCCGCAGATGTGCACACAGTTAGGCACAGATGTATGTATAGGCTACTGGTGCCACAACAAGGTCGTGTAAATCCTGTATTTGTATTAAGTGAAAACTGGTACTCAAGCAACAATATTGATTACATCTGTACGAAGTCATGACGTTTGAATTAGTCCCCGCCAACGCAAGTAGATATCGATAAAATAGCACAGTGCTGCTATTCTAGTAGCCTAGCCTTGTATTCGCCGATTCCTATAATCGATACGGCCATAATCGTTCTAGACGATACATCGATACTCGGCATGACATTCAGTTGACATTTCGGTGTATAATTTTAGCATTTCTAGCGATTTTATACTTAATTTTTGCAATTCAACCATCGACAAGTGTTTTTAATAAACCTGTTAAGTGCGCGTCCAGTGACCAAACACACATTTACATTGATAATGCGACAGTTTTAGAGCCTTGATAACGTTTCCAGCAGCTTTCAAGTGCAGCCAGCTGCTGCTGTGTTGTGTGTGGGCAGGTTGTGGGTCGCGGGGAAGGGCCCTGAGACATTGACAACAATTACATACGCTTAGTAACATCTCGCCGACAACATCCACGACAACAAACGTTCGTTCAAATAATTATGTAAGTCTTTTTTGTTTGTTAAGGGCTTGAAGAGACAATAAATAAATTATTCATCTGCAACGGCAACAGAACGTGGAGCATACAGAAATTGGGATGCGGTCGCGTAGCAATTCAGGCGTTCGCCTGGACTACTACCAGCGGATTGTGCATCGTTTGATATTGGCACATCAGGAGCCAGTTACCGGTTTGTTTCCCGCCTCAAATGTCAACTCTCATGCCTGGATACGTGACAATGTCTATTGTATTCTGGCTGTGTGGGGCCTGTCCATGGCCTACAAAAAGATTGCTGATCAGGATGAGGATCGTGCCAAGTGTTATGAGCTGGAGCAGAGCTGTGTTAAGCTAATGCGCGGCCTCCTCATGGCCATGATGAATCAAAAGGACAAGGTCGAGAAATTCAAAATGACCCAAAGCCCCTACGATTCTCTTCATGCCAAATATTCCAGCAAGAACGGTCTGCCCGTTGTCGGTGACAACGAATGGGGTCATTTGCAAATTGATGCTGTTTCCCTATACCTGCTCATATTGGCGCAAATGACCGCCTCCGGTCTACAGATTGTCTTCTCATTAGACGAGGTTTCTTTCATACAAAATTTGGTTTTCTACATTGAGTCTGCATACTCTATACCCGACTATGGCATCTGGGAGCGCGGCGACAAGACCAACCATGGTGAGTCTTT
Source organism: Drosophila funebris (assembly GCA_018901825.1). Lineage (NCBI taxonomy): Eukaryota > Metazoa > Arthropoda > Insecta > Diptera > Drosophilidae > Drosophila > Drosophila funebris. Next base: position 155,612 of record JAEIFK010000454.1, read on the forward strand.
AATGGAAGAGAGCTCCTTAGCATTTAACCTGATTAGAATCCATTTCTAGGTGAACCCGAGCTGAATGCCAGCTCAATTGGCATGGCCAAGGCCGCACTTGAAGCCATGAATGAACTGGATTTGTTTGGCGCACGTGGCGGACCCGCCAGTGTTATTCATGTGCTGGCTGATGAGGCGCACAAGTGTCAAGCTGTGCTGCAGTCGATGCTGCCACGCGAGTCCAACAGCAAGGAACTGGACTCGGGTCTGCTCTGCGTGATTGGCTTCCCGGCATTTGCCGTGGATGATGCACAGCTCATACGCAATACAAAAGATGCAATATTGTCGCGTCTGCAGGGAAAATATGGCTGCAAGCGCTTCCTGCGCGATGGCTATCGTACCCCCAAAGAGGATCCGTCCCGTCTTTATTACGAACGTTGGGAGCTCCGCATGTTCGAGAACATTGAGTGCGAGTGGCCGCTGTTCTTTTGCTATCTAATATTGTTATATGCATTTCAAAACGATAAACGATCGGTGCAGGAGTATGCCGATCGACTGGAGAAGATCATGGTACGCTCCGAGGATGGTACACTTCTGATACCCGAAAGTTATGCAGTGCCACAGGATCTAGTCGGCTTGGAATATCAAAAGCCCGGCTCCCAAGTACGCGAAGTTGTCGGACGCTGTCCGTTTCTTTGGGGACAGTCGCTCTTCATTTTGGGCCGCCTACTACAGGAGGTGCGTATTCCATCCCAGATTTTAATGTTCATCTATGTATAACATTTCAAATGCAGGGATTTTTGGCTGTGGGAGAGCTGGATCCATTGAATCGCCGGCTGGGCGCACAGAAAAAACCCGATGTTGTCGTCCAGGTGGTCATCATAGCCGAGGACACTGAAATTCGGGACAAGCTTGCCGAGCATGATCTGCATGTGCAAACCATTGCTGAGGTGGCACCCATTGAGGTGCAACCAGCCCGTGTGCTCAGCCATTTGTACACGTATCTGGGACGCAATCGCAAGCTGGGACTGAGCGGACGCAAATCTCGAGATGTTGGCATACTAAGCACCAGCAAGTTGTATTCTCTAAAGGATCGCATCTTTGCTTTTACGCCGCAGGTAAATAGCACGGATCGAAACGTCTCGAATCCCTCCCTTCCCGCCGCACTCAGTACTGCTGCGCTGTACTTTTCTCTCTCTCTCTATCTTACTCTCTTTATATATATTTCTATTTCTCTCATTCTTATTTAATTGCCATTGATACTACGTTGTTTTTGATTATTTCTATATATATATATTTTTTTTTTCATTTTTAATTTATTATTTATTGATTATTATTGTACAATGCATCAGTTTGTCGACTTGTCGCGCTTCTATATCGCCTCCGATAACGAACTGATGATTGACATCCTTAAAGGCGAGATCAATTTTCTCAAGTCCGCTTGGGATCTGCTGGGGCGTCCATTAGTGACGCTGGTGCTGAAGCGCATCCATTTAGGTCGGTCCACCTTGCATAAACCCAATCAATATATCAGTTGTTTTTTTATATATTTTAAATATCTATCTATACAAAAACTCGTACATACACATGTTTATTAATTAAATTATTTAAATTCCTGTATTGTTAAATTTTCCTATTAAGTGTGTGTGTATGTTAATTTTTATTGTCTAATTTGCAAGGGTTGCGTTAATATTATTTCTTAATCGTTAAGTTACACACATACATACATATACACACACACGCACACATACACACACATTGACTAGTCTTTAGTTGAGTTGTTTATCCTTTGGATTTGTACTTAGTTATCTTTTTAGTTAGTACTTTGGCTGTGGATACACACATACACACACCCACACACACACACAACCACAACCAAAGCATTGTATTATTTATTTGAAGACATCTGTATCTATTTGCTTAGCTTAGTTACATTTTTCCTTCATGCTTCCCAATTCCCACCCCAACATCCACACAAACTCACACACATACTCATTATTTATCTCTTGATTTCGCTCTTTGCTTTGCACACACATACACCCTTACCCCCTCCCCCCACCACCATAGAAGTGAGAATTGGCCGTAACAAAAAAAAAAAAAAAAAAAACAAAATCTCTTTGTTCTCTTTTTGTATAATTCGTGCTAAACCAACAACAACAACCAATGAACCAATGAACTAAATGAACAAATGAACCAAAACAACAACAAATACGAACTATTCCAACACACACAGCATATCGACTATGAAGAATACTACACGACACGCGATCCCGATTTGCTCGCAAGCAATTTTACCACAAACTTAGCCTTCTTGACCAACAATTGGCGTCACATGTTGGGCAGGCCGACAATCACATTAATGGCAACGCATTATATGCTAGGTAACTACATATATCAACTACACCCCAAAACTACATGCCAAAAATTAAAAGCAAAAAAAAAAAAAAATAAGAAAAAAACAAAACACTATATACCCAATTTAAATATATCACAAGAACAACAATACGTTGCATACACACATACACATACACATACACATACACATGCACACGACAAGTGATTTGAAATGCTGTTTATGATTGTATGTATGTTTGTATGTTTGTTTGTGTTGATCTTTAAGTGCTTCTGCTTCTTCCTCCCATCACTTTCCACTTAACTTTTTATATGATTCAATTGATCACATTCAGTTTACGCTACGATGACACTCTCTCATTGTACAGAATTGTTAAGGAATTTATTCTCAGAGCTTGATCTATTTATTTGAAAGCTTTCATGTGCTTGAAAGCTTTACAACTTGTTACTTGTTTGTTACTCTTAACCCATACATAGCTCTATGTGCTTTAAAGCTCTTTCAAACAACTTTTAAGAGCTCAACTGCTTTTCATCATTATATCCGAAAAGTTTCTTCACATTTATTCATTATGAAATACCGAATGAACTGAGGAAACAGTCAAGGAAGTTTAACTAGAGACAGGTTTAAATGTGAAATGAATCCAACATGTCTTATATGCTATTCTGTTCAACTGTCTGTCTGTTCATCAATTGATCAATTGGTACATATTCCAGACTAATCTGTAGTCCCTACAGTTCCAGCAATTTAATCAAATATTATCAGGTCAGTTATGCAGTTTGATTTAGCCATGATGTTGTCTGTGCATCAATTATTCGATGTCTCTAACTGCATCTTATGATTAGATCTCTAGTAACCTCTGTATTCCCTATAATCTTTCTCAATTGCACTCTGCTTGGGCTGCACCCTTAACTAAAACAATATAAAAAGAAACGGAAACAAACCCACAACTGGTGCTGGTCAAGTTGTTAATCCTTGAGTGAATCCTTGCGTATGTCGGTTATTGTTGTAGTTTGTGATTAAACTGTAGTTGTAAGTGGCGACTGCTAACCTAACACCATTTATCCATTGCCACCTAATCCATACATGCACCACCAATCCATACAAACAAATTACAATCCAATCACAATTGGAATTCGCTAACGTCTTTTGTTTCGCTGCGGGATTTGTTAATACAAATCCATCATAGACCAGGACAAGATACCGCTGGCCATGATTCAGACAATGAGGAAACTGAAGTCCGGTTATATAAATGGTACACGGGTGATGCTGGGCAATCTAAAGGACTTCCTCAATACCTCGGCTATCACGGATTTGAGCTTTTTGGGCAGCACCGAGGATGGTTATCCGGATCGCTTGCATCCGGATGTGCAGACATATTTGGATGAGCATCTGTTGCGCTCCTTTAGCAATCGCAGCACGATGAATCTTCGTGGCGGTCAGTTGCGTCCTCGCCATCTTCGACGACGCATGTCCTGCAAGGGCGCCATCAAAAAGACGCGATCCATCAACGTCGATTGTGAGTGGGACACAAACGCAAGGGGATTATTGAAAGCCCTAATCTCTGTTCTATATTTTCTAGCTGACAATCTGGGCATGGAGGGTCCCTCCCCACTGACTGAGAGACGTCTCTCGTCGGTGGTGCCGCCACCTTGGCTGCAGCCAAGCAAACAAGGACATGTCAGCGTATTTGCCACCACACCCGAGGAGGGTCCCACCTCGCCACCACAGCTGGGCGGTGAGCTGGGACTGCGTGAGAATATCTATCCTGTGGTTCCGCTTCACAGCCGCACGGCCATCGATCGGCGCAGCGAATTCGTGCGACAGCAAGAGAGTTAGTTCCAGTTTCTTCTCTTATCTCGCTCTCGCTCTCTTTATTTTATTGTTTGTAGTGGTTCTTATTTTTGTCTACTTTGTTTACTTTTCGGTTTCATTTTCGTTTGTCCTTTTGCGTTACACTTCTACAACAACAACAACAACCATATCATCATCTACAAATACAACAAAATTAAAGTAACAGTGCCAAAAATTCTTATCCAACGCCACCGTGCGGATACAAACTTTGCGGACACAGAGGTGGAGGAGCTGATTGCCATGCTTCGCGAAACGGAAAATCTCGAGGAGCAGGGTGACATTCTGCAGTATCTGGTGGACACACAAGGATTGGATTTCAATACGGGTAAGTGTGATCAGGAAGCCTACGTAGTTAAGCTATAGCCGCAATTGCGAAAGGATGAAATCTATTGCTAGATGCTACACTAAACCAAACAAACACTAACGCTACATCTACATAAATACACCCCCCCTCAATTCAATATATAGATTACTTATATGGATTGCCTAGATATTGTTGGGTTATGCTCGATTTCACAGTGGAAACGTAATCTAAGCTTGAGCTATCAACTATCAGGGCTGAAAAACATTTCGATTCACGGTTGGAATGGTTCCAATGGCAACAGTTCAGATTTATCGAATCAAACGCATAAGGTTCGATAAACTTGACACTCGAGTTGCTGGCTCCGCTCAAAGTAGATCCTGGCACAGGCCGTTTGAAAGAATATCGTTTGACAAATGGATTGGAGCCGTTAGTTTGAGCTTCTTGTGATGAGTTTTCCAGTTTGTGAAATCGACGGCATAAACTGTAAGCTGTAATTAGAACTCCATTTGGGTGCGCTTCCGTCCCCATGTACATTTGGGTATTCGTCTTAATCAACATTTAATTGTTTTGTACTTCGTTTTATAATATTTGTACACGTGCTTTGTGCTCATGTTCTTGTCCAATCCTCCATGTTCGTATCTACAGCTGGCCTGGGCTTAAAGCATAAGACCGATGACAATGCGGCTGGTAAGTGTTACATTCGATTCCAGATCCATTGACCTTCTGTATATCATTTGGGCTATTTGTATAATGTTGTTGGTGTTGTACTTAAATACTATTTACCATGTAATGCATTCGTTTCCTTACCTTCCTGGAACCTTACATAAATATATCCTTTGTCTATTTGTTTATCCTATCGAACAATCCTCCTCTCTCATTTTCTCCCAATTTTATTTACCTCCTTTTGTGGCCTCTTAGTTCCTCTTTTACACATGTGTCGCTCCGCATTACAATTCCATGATCATTCAAGTGTTATACTGTTATACAAAACTGCTTAACTCTTATATATACTAGCTCTTTTACTATACTTCTTATATACGCTATATTACTGTTATACTGTTATATTGCACACACACTTTGTTTTCTGCTTTAGCCGCTTCTTTTTTGTTTTTATTAAAAATTAATTTTCTAACATTAATTATATTTCTTTTATATTTTGTTTTCGCACACGCACACACACACACACACTAATGTAACCATGCATTCGATACGCTCCATCTGCTCATGCCATTAACCTGAACCGAAATTTTCAAACATCTTCTGCCTTGCCAACAACCACCCACAACTGACTCACAATGGTCCACATATCTCACATCTCGCAAAACGAACCCAACTAACCCAACAACAATAACAATACAAAAAAAAAAAAAATAAAAATAAAAACTAAATCAAAAATAAAAGAGCTCGATTTGGATGATGTGATGCTCGAATTGTCGACTGCTGGTGCTGGTGGTGGTGGTGACGCTGGTGCTGGTAATGAGGCCAAGAAGTTAATGCCCATGGCATTGCCAACAGTGATTATTGATGCAACTACACCCGCAGCGAGCAAAGCCATCACGGATGTGGAAAATGCCAATGCCAATGCTAATGTCTCCCCCGTCCCAGCTGCACCTGCCCCCTCCGCCTCCGCCGCCGCCGCTGGCTCCAGTCACAACAACAGTTTAAATAACAACGATTCTTCTCAATCTGAAGGCATGCTGGAGGAGGGACGCGTCGTTACCGTTAGGGATCTTCTAAAGGGCCTCTACGAGAAGGCCTGCCAGCAGAAGCTCTGGGGATTGGTTCGTCACACCGCCGGCATGCTGGGCAAGCGTGTCGAGGACTTGGGCAAGGCGGTCACCGATCTGTTGGTGCGCCAAAAGCAAGTAACCGTCGGCATGCCTCCCAACAATGAGCACACCATAACGGCACCGCTGCCAGAGGTTGAATTGCGTCAGTTGATACACGATGTGGGTAGCACTTATTCCTCTAGGGGATGCATCTTGCTAACAATGATTCCATGTTTATTACAGGCCTATGGTGATGATGAAAGTACGGCCATGCTAACGCAGGAGCTGATGGTCTATCTGGCCATGTTTATACGCACGGAGCCGCAGTTGTTCCACGAGATGTTGCGACTGCGCGTCGGCCTGATCATTCAGGTGATGGCCAAGGAGCTATCGCGTACGCTTAACTGTGACGGTGAGGAGGCATCGGAGCATCTACTTAACCTGTCGCCCTTCGAGATGAAGAATCTTCTCTATCACATACTCAGCGGCAAGGAGTTTGCCGTCAGCAGCGGTAAGTTGGTTAACTGATTCAACTGCAAGTCTGTTTCCCATTTCACATTACGTGCTTTTGCAGTTGCTCGCGGTAATCTGTCCATTGTCAGCTGTAAGTCCAGTCGCGTTAGCAAGAAGAGTCAAATAGGATTGGGCGATCCCGAGGGCGAGGATGCGCTAATTGCCACCATTGATGATCGACAAGGTCAGTGGCTGCGTCGTCGTCGTCTTGATGGTGCCCTAAATCGTGTTCCTCGCGATTTCTACTCGCGTGTGTGGACCGTGCTGGAGAAATGCCAGGGCTTGGCTATCGAGGGACGCGTATTGCAGCAAAGTCTCACCCAGGAGATGACGCCCGGCGAGCTGAAGTTTGCTTTAGAGGTGGAAACTGCACTCAATCAAATACCACAGCCCGAGTATAGGCAGCTGGTAGTCGAGGCACTTATGGTTTTAACGCTGGTCACAGAGCACAACATGGTGCCATCTTTGGGTGGCATCATCTATGTGGAGCATCTGGTGCATAAGGCCAATCAATTGTTTTTGGAGGATCAACGCAAAGTTTCGGGCGATGCAACGCTCTGCTGTGCAAAGCTCAAGGATGGCAAGGAACAGCAGCAGGCTGCCTCCGGCATGTTACTCTGCAGTGGCGCCGCCTACATTTGCCAACATCTCTATGACAGCGCGCCCAGCGGCAGCTACGGCACCATGACTTATATGTCTCGGGCTGTTGCCCTCGTGCTGGACTGTGTGCCCAAGCATGGCGAAAAGGAATGTGCAATCTCCTAAAGGATTCAAAAATACACTCGCTACACTCTTTACCTGGAAAACAAGCTAGGCGTTCTATTGGACGACGCTCACTTAATGCCATGTACTGTTAAACCTGACGGTCCATTTTATTTTTTACATCTTTACATTTGTTGCTAACTTTGTCTACCGTAATCTCTCTCCCTCTCTCTTTCAGTATATATATATATATATATATATATATACATCTCGCTCTAAGCAGAGTCTCATTCTCTCTTGCTCGCATCTGGCCGCGTATTTAGCCCAACGATATAAGTTAAGTCTGAGATCCTTCCAGCTCTTCGATATTGCTGTATATATATTCATATATATATATATTGTATTTTGTAGGCCATCCGCCTTCTTAGCCAATTTGTTAAAGTGTTTTGATTAATTTCTTGAGCGGCTAAAAGGAAAATGCACATTGTACTCACCAAACTACCTAAGTATATACGAGTATATACTCATATATATATCAAATATATATATATATATATATATCAACTATGTATTATCCTAAAATAAAATGCTGCGCACCACAAACTGGTTTTATACTCGCAAATAATTCCCATTAGGGGGATTTAACAATGACATCTTTTAAATATGTTTATGATCCAATAAGCTGAAAGTTTTTATTGTGACAAAAAAAAAAAGAAAATATAATATATGTTTGCAATGTTTAATTAGTAATTGTTTTGAATGCAACAATGGTCTTATTGCTCCTCAAATTCTGATCAAATAACATTAGCTCAGAACTCGCGGAACAAAAAGAAATCATTGAATGCCAAATCAGGACTGTACTTCGGATGATCCGAATTTGAAGCGCCGCAATTGCATTTCTTTGCTACAATTGATATGATCCTTCTTGTCAACGCTCCTCAAATCTTGCGGAATGCAGTGCAAATATATCTGCTGAAAGATGCCTCAATCTACCGATAAGTCACATCATAAATTATGCTACGTTTGCACTGTGTCACACTATGGTCGGCGGCAATTTGTGACAAATGGAGTCACTAAAGCTTCAAAAACATTGGTGCATTATCTATACTATTAATGCTATTAATATTTTGTGAAGACATCAGTTTCTGGAAAATATTTTTTATATTTATATTTACCATAAAATATTTGCTATTGTCACCGAAGCACGGTGACGCAATGTGAGCTCAGCATAAGTCTGCAAAACAAATGAACTAGCTTTGTATTGAACCGTTAAGAAATCACTCGAGTGAGTGAACGAACCTTCATTTGGTAACTATTGTAGTTCATTTGCCGAACAACGAGACAAGAAAACAAAACGAATGAACTAGAAGAACGACGTCTTCGTTCACCACTAAACTTAGGGCCTTCTTCAGTTGAACTACAACTAAAATGCAAATTTGGAACATTAAAAACAAGTTTACATTTTTTAGTTTTGTTAAGCATAAATATCATTCTTTAATTATTATTTTGCTGTTGTTTTCGCTTCATTTATGCATTTTGCACTTTGCGCACATAAAATGTTTACAAAAATTGTATTCATTTACAAGATGCTTGTGTGTGTGTATGTGTTGTTGTATTGTGGATTTTAGACATTTTTTAAATGCTTTTTTTTTGTTTGTTTTAGTTGTTTTTGTTCGGTCCTCTCTCTTTAGTGTTATAAGCTGAGCTTGCGCAACAATAGTTTTAAATTTCTTTTTAACAAAAACAGATTTGAAATGTTCACAAACAATTTTGAGAATGCAAATTGAGTTGGTGCTTATACGAGTGCATGTGTGTGTGTGTGTTTTTTTTTTTTTTTTTTGTATAGTTATTAGTTTAAACAGAACATAAAATTAGCGATGATGTTAAACGAGAGTTGTAAGGTTTAAAAAAAAATCCTAGACAAGAATACTTAAGAAGAAAGAATCCATGTTTAACAATAGCCCCTATCGGGAACACGGCGACGCGGCGCACACTTGATAATATCGTCGACACGCAGAATCATTTCGGCAGCCTCGGATGCAGACAAGAGAACCTGACTCTTAACGGCAAATGACTCTGTGATGCCCAGCTCACGGACATCGGCCACCTTGCCATTGTCCATATCCAAACCCAGATTATGCTTGCCCTGGGCATGTCCGGCACGCAGCTCGGAGATCAGTTGAGCTGAATCGAAGCCAGCGTTGTCAGCAATAGCCGTGGGCAGTGACAACAGCGCACCTGCAATAAATAAGACAATCTTAGTTGCAGTTAAAGATTGCAACTTGTTTCACTTACGTGCAAAGGCCTCAATGGCAATAGCTTCCTTGCCGGGAGTTTCGGCAGCCTTCTTCAGGACAGCGTTGGCCATCAGGGCCTCGGAGCAACCGCCACCATAAACAATGCGTGACTCCCTAACGGTGGCAGCCAACACACAGAGTGCGTCATGCAGAGAGCGATCAGCCTCGTCCAGGATCTGTTGTGTGGCGCCACGAATGACAATGGAACAGGCTTCGCCAAGCTTGACACCGCTGAAGCGCAATAGTGTGTCCTCGCCGATCATCACCTGCTCAATGAGCTGGCACTCGCCAAGCTTAACCATAGCGGGATTCTCAAAGGTGGATACAATCTCAGCACCGGTGCAGATAGCCAAACGCTCAATGCCATCGAAATCGGCATGCTCAATGGACATAATTTGGGCATCGGCGAATAGTTGCTCAGGATAATTGTAGATAAGCTGGCGATTGATGAAGACATTACATTTGTGTGACAATATCTTGTCCACTTTCTCTTTCATCTTCTCCTTTTCAGCCATCTCCAGATCGGCTATCTTGGCCAGTGAGTCAACCTTGATGCTGCTGCCAAATACTTTGATTTTATCGGTGTCCATAGGAGTGTTGGCAATCAGAATCTTTGCATTTTCAATCTGCACAATAATAATACAAATCAGGGATTAGCACAACAACTACAACAACTGGTTGTTGCATTCAGCAAGAGTATATAAATATATTCAAGCCATGTTTATGTGAAATGACCAAACTGTGCCAAAGACTCAAGGCCAGATCTGATGTCAGCGCATGAGTCATGTGCTGCTGGGCAACAGATGTTGGCCAAGTAAATTAGAAAACATACCATTGCAGATTGTGGCTGCCACATCAAACTCGTCAAAATGGCTGTGATATGAATTATGGAACAACATAGCTCACAGTCATTTCGACGCGTTAATATGGAGCATTGACAACACACACTTAAACCATAATGATGAGTAATATTGTAGAAATCACTTACTCGCTGAGGCTGATGAACGCCAGGCTTCTTGTCCAGCAGAAAGCCCTCATCGAGGAACGAATCATTCAGGGTGCCACCTGACTTTTTGATAATTTGTATAGCCTTAAGTTCGCCGGAACCCTTCAGGCGCATCACAGCATCAACAGCTAGATTGGCAAAGAAATCCTTGTGCTGATGCAAGATCTTTGATGACAATGTGGTGCGTGCAATGTTCATCAAATCATTTTTGAATTTCTCATTGTTTGCCGAATTATCCTGGGCGGCAGCTGTAAGAGCTTCGAGTGCCACTTGGGTGGCCACACGCCAACCGGACACAATGATCTGTGGGTGCAGCTTCTGTTCGACAAGTTTCTCGGCCTCGCGCAACAATTCGGATGCCAAGACAGTGACAGATGTGGTGCCATCGCCGACCTCTTCATCCTGTACGCGCGACATATCGACCAGAATTTTGGCAGCCGGATTATCAACGCCAACGGCGCGTAGGATGGTGGCACCATCGTTGGTGACCTCCACACGACCAGCATTACGGCCAGCAGCCACCAAAATTTTGTCCATTCCCTTGGGTCCCAATGTGCTCTTTACAAGATCACCGATGGCAATGGCACCAATGAATGATGACAGACGCGCCATTTCGGCTTTCTCTTCCTGCGCCTCATTTTTGAGAACGCGCACGGGATTTAGTGACATCTCCTGTGAGACAAGCAGTGTTCAAAATAAACATAAGGTATTGTTGCAATTTACAATTTGTTTATACATACAAATACATACATATATAGCATGTATTTATATTTAGGTAAAAACTTTAGTTTTCATTGCATCGGACCTAACCCCAAATAGTGCGTGATTCATCGGCAGTCAAGCGCAGCACACACCCAGCAAACAGCATGCATTTTGAAATTTTCTAACCACTAGTCAAAAATGCAGCATCATGCATGGCATTAGTTGCAACAATTTCGGAAATGTCTGCAACAAATGTAAACATAATGGAAGTTTCTCGAACCAATGCGCCCTCACGTGTGTGTAGGCTTGTCATATAGCTTTCAGGCTGCTTACTGCTTTGACCGTCTGTGCGTGCGGCTTTTGACACCCGGCAAATGAAAACGCAAGTTTGTATGAAATTATCAATGAAAACATGAATATTTCACTGCACTCGCATCTATTATGCTGTAAACTAATTATATTGTTTGTTTAATTTCATTTAATTTACCATTTTCAATGCTTATTAACAACTTTTTGATCACAGAATTCAGAATACCCCACAGCGCGACAAAGCGACAAAGAAAATGGCGAAAGAATAATTAGGGATGTTGATTTCACATCGATACATCGATAATTCACAATGCAAACGTACGATATGACGACTTGACGTTTGGTCACACTGAACACTCGATATTTATAAGATTGGGCGATATTTTTGAAATTTACATTTTGATTCAATTAAAATATTTTTATTGTATTTGCTGTAGTCCAATAACAATATAAATACAATAAATTCTAGTTACAGTTGAAAACGCTTTATTTGTAGTTTCTTGCTTTAATAATAAATAGACGAACAAGTTTAAGTCTAGGCACTACACAAAAATAAATTATAAATTATAGAACACCCACAGTCGGCAGCAGCTTAACCGAATATATTCGAATATAGACTGTTTAACCCATTGCTGATGGTTGACAGGATGCCGTTGTCATTGGAGGCGGCTGCAGCATAGGGCGGGGCGCCTGGTCTATAGTGCTGCGGTGCCTGCATGGGCCGATAAAACGATGGACCCCCAGCACCGACTCCCTCAATGCGCTGTGAAGAAATGCAAAAGTGTTTAAGTTGGAGATGTTTCAAGTGGGAAGCAGGTCCACTCGGCGTTAGCTTCAAGTTTATTGTCCAAATTAAAAAGCGAAAAAGTTAATTACAATATCATTAACGACAACAAACGCTTAATATTAAGGATTTGAAATACATACATCTGGTTTTATTTTAATTTAATAGATCAAATGGAACCAAAACCAAAAAAATTATAATTGAATATTCGAGATTAAACACATGAACATAATTTATATCATTTGTGAGGTAACAGGTGTATTGTATTGATATCTTTCTGAGTTTAATTCTAAGCACTGCTCAAGAAATCCAACTGTTCTACCCAACATCCAAGTGCAATGCAAACTCATCTTTCTTCCACTTTAATTACTACTGGGGGCTAGTATTGTTAGTTAGTTAGTTAGTTTGTTAGTTAGTTAAATAGTTAATTATTTAGTTAGTGTTAAGCCTTAGAACTAAAGCACACATAAGAATATTTACACGCCACACACATAGATGGATGCAGTGGCTCCGTTTCTAGTCTGTGGGTAACTGTAGTTTATTATCAACCAATTGACGCTGGTTACGCGGCGTTGTGGTGCGCCTGGAAGCGGAGGCGGTGACTGAAGCTGAAGCTGCGGCAAGAATATACTGCGAAAGGATCATATGTAGGGAAGGGTAGGGAGAGTTAGGGTTAGGTTGATAACCATCACCAGCAAGATCCCAAATGAGCATTACAAGATCGTTATTCACCTACCTTGGATGCTTGTAATGTGACATTGAGCAATGTGGGATGCTGTTCGACAATGACGAACTCCACTTCTCGGGCCGCATAGCCCTCGGCAAAGACCTAAAATAGAGAAATTATAGAGAACAAGTTGCAGGTGAATACATTGATAAGCTTTGCTAATCCAGGTTTACCTCCGCCTTGTAGTAGCCCGGCAGTAAAATGCGCCAGAATTCACCGTACTTGGTCGTCTGGAAGCCAACGTCACGTCCCTTGATCTTAATGGAAGCCCGCTCAATGGGCATGCCCGCGGGATCAAAGACAAATCCCTGAACTCCACGATGTGCCTCGGCCAGGAATTTGATTAGAGACTGTACAATAGAAATGGGGGTTAGCTCGTCTCCCGAAAAGATTCCTCAGGGTACTCACTAGTTGATTGTCCTCCCAGTATTTCTTGAGTTCGTAGGCAGGCGGAAACTTACAGCAGGAAATCTCGAGGGTAATCTCCATGCAGCCATACCACACATAGTTGTAATCCTGCATGCCACCCGTCAGTGGATACCAGGCGGCGCCATTCGTAATCCCATTCTCAAAGGCTGGAGTTGCCGACTTGCAGGCCACGCCCCTCGACATCTTGGCATGATTGCGCGCATAGACCAGGGAAAGATGCTTGAAGACATCGTCGTCGGGTGTCAACGACGGCGCTGCCGAATAGGTCTGAAACACTGCGCCCAGGGGACATGTGGGGCGGCACAACAAACCACAAAGAGAGGGAGAGTGGGTGAGAGGAGGGGGAGAGTGAGAGAGAGGGAGAGAGAGAGAGAGAGAGAAAGATTAGATGAGTCGCTCGGAAAAGTTGACGTCTACTCACTCGCACAGAGGGCGGAAGAACGGCAGATTCCTTTCAGCAGCCATATTGGTGCGAAGGCAAGGATTAAAGTTCAAACAGAGAGCATTGAGGGAGAGATAACTTTATAAATCGGAACTCACAGAGACGCGAGACCAATGGGAGAAGCTAAGGATAGGGACTACTGAGGGTCTGGAGATGGCGCACTTGTGAGACTACTTACTGGAGTTGGGCGTATTGTCATAAGGATAGCTGGCAACCAAAGCGCCGCCATGTAAGCTACCACTTAGGACGAACTGTATCTTTGATATCCAATCCTTAACCGCATCCGTTTCCGGCTGACCACGTTTGTTATTCTGCTTAAAGTAATCCGGAAAATTTCGATTAAGATCGAATCCACGAGCATTGTAACTGAAAAGAAATGCGCAGGATTTTAGTTAAAAGATCAGTTATATCAGTTAAATGCCAATCCTTACCGTCCCTGTCCGCCATCGCAAGTGCCCTCCTTGGACACCGCATAGCCATCCGGATTCATTGTAGGCAGTATATGGATGCGTGTATTGTCCAACAACCATTTGACATACTGATCCGTATTATAACTGCTCACAAAATACTGAATCAGATGGAGCAGCATCTCTCGGCCAACGGGCTCATTGCCATGAATGTTGCCCACATATTTCACATCGGGTTTGCCCACCATGTGCTCATAGGGTGACGAGCTGACAACCATAACCCAGAGATCACGTCCCTGTATTGATTTGCCAATCGAGTACAGTGCAGTTAGATTAGGATACCGAGCACTTGTCGCCCTGAAAATGAGGAAGGAGATATTAGAAGACAATTGCATGCTCGACCTTAAACTACCCGCTAATCGAAAGCAAGTTAAACTTAGGCATGCCGAAGATTTGCTACTCTTTGGGAGTCCTATATTCAGTAATGACTGATTGTTCCAATATGATAAAGCAATCCAAATTAAACGAAATATATATAACTTTACCAAATGCTATAACTATAAGATTAGCTGAATTAAAGTCGGATTTCCAACGGATTCTACCTATGGCCGCTATATGATTTAGAGAGCCGATCGGACATGCTTCGATATATGTGCTGTCTGCAGCAATAAGACAGACTTATACCTATACCAGTCTTCAAAATTGAGAGATATGTCTGCTTAGCAACAGTGGGACGGACGGACCTTGTTATATTGACTTGAATAGCTTCTGTGTTTATTAATCGATCGTATTGACATTTTTAGGACAGATTGTTATGTATACCAAGGCTACAGTTTTTTTAAATTATGTAATTCGTTTTTACGAACTACAGGGGGAGGGAGGGGGGAGACTTGTGTGCAGTGTTGTCTAGCGCTTAAAGCGTCACTGAGAGCTAGTTGTAAGTACGGACGCGTACGCGTTATCAGACTGCATTACACTTTAGGTAGCGAGCATAAAGCAAAAAAAAAAAAAAAGAAGAAAGATTGACCAGTTGACAACATAATGTGATATAATTTGGTATATTATTGGATTTGGTTGACGTACCTCAAGAATCGTGTGAGCTCCTCGTGATCGTGATAAACAAAGTCCAGATTCTGGGCATCGGGAAGATAAGCTCGTGGCTCTGGCAGTGCCATTGTCATTTGATCGCTGTTCACCGTCTTTGCGTTGGACAAGTAGGCATAATGACAGCCATAGAGTGCCAACAGAAGCAGTTGGCCAACAATTGTGTTTCGCAGTATCATCGTATTGAAGATGAGGATAGAGATGGCGAGCTAGCGATAAGGCTGGATCGCTGGATGGTTGGATCGTTGGATGGATGGATGGACCGTTGATGGTGACGTCAAGTCAACAAATGTGAAGAGTTGGCCAACGAGAGCTGTGGTTATAAAGCAAAACATGAAGATGGATGAGTTGTTGTTGTTGTCGTTGTTGTTGTTTCTTGTTGTTGCCATTGTTGTTGTTGTTGTTGTTGTTGCAGCTGGACAACCAGTTGTTGTTTGTGACCAGACCAAAATGACCGCTACGCTACGTGCTTCAATTTGGCCAACAGCAAATGCCGAGTGCATTGGCCTTAACCAGGCAACGAGCCAGGCCAGGCCAGGCCAGCACCCAGGCAAAACTGCAAACGTGTTCCCTATCAAAGTTCATTGATTTCTCAGTATTTGTAAGTGGACAGGCAGAAAGACAGACGGACAGTCAGAAAGTCGGAGAGATAGACAACTGGACAGTTGGACAACTGGACAACTGGACATTGGGACACGCCACGCGAGCCTAAATGTATCAGTTCTGCTGTCAGCTTGTCTAATCATATATGAACCGGATGGAACCTATCTATCTTTTGTATTACCTCGATAAGATACTATAGAGGAGGAATCGACACCCCACCGCGACTATATAAGCTAATTGACCACATCATATCTGACCATAATAATAAAATAAACGAGCACAAAACTATGAAACTCTCTGCAGCATTTGTGATACTCAGCGCATTATTTGCTGGCTCTTTGGCCAATGGAGGTGCCCAAAGTCGCGTTGCTGGCGGTGAGGATGCGGTGTTGGGTCAGTTGCCCTACCAGGCGGCTCTCTCCATTGGCGGCAGCTACAATTGTGGCGCTGTCATCATTGCGGAACGTTATGCCTTGACGGCACTCACTTGTGTCTGCTCCGATGGCAAGGATAATCCGTAAGTTATATCAATTACAGGGTATAGGCTCATATAAACTAACTCACTCTACTCAAATTAAACAGTTGGCCACCTCAGCTGTTTATGGTCTCGGCCGGCTCTGTGGATCTGTACAATGGTGGTCAACGCATACGCGTCGAGGAGATCACCCTGAGCCCGGACTACAATGAGCTGAAGACAGGTGTCGCCTTGTTGCGCCTCACTGAGCCTCTGGTCTTCAACGAATATGTGAGCGCCTTGCCATTGGCCTCAAACAATCCACCATTGGGCGCCTACGTCGATATCTCTGGCTGGGGACGTACCAAGCAAACGGAGACGGACATGCATCGCACCCTACAGATCGGTACCGCCATTGTGGAGGCACAGCGTGAGTGCAATCTTGTGGATAACCTGTTGGTTGACAACAATCAAGTGCTGTGCTTGGGACATGGCAGACGGGAGGGCATCTGTGCCGGCGATATCGGAGGTCCTGCCGTCTATCAGGGCAAACTTGTCGGTCTCGGCGCTGAGATTCTCGGCGAATGCGGTGGCATGTTGCCCGAACGTTTCATCAGCATTGCCTCCTACTACCAATGGATCCAGAATCAGATGGAATAAGCCACAAATAAACGATTCTTTCAAACTGCACAATAGATATTGCTTTATCAACTGAAGGCCACATTTCCAAATCAAATCAGTCTATCAATCTTATCAGGGAATACGTTCAATTAGCCATTCAGTTCATTGAACACATTGCGATCGTACGCCTCCCAAATAGTTGTTTGTTTGTTGTTTAGATACTCGTATTACCATGCCAGGTGCTATGATTTGCTCCACTTCAGATTGTCTAAGGCCACACGTTCCACTTGACACTTGGAAACGGAAGGAGCATTGGGAGGTTCTATCTATATATTGATCCTATTCTCCTCAATTGTTGATCTTAACTTTCACCCATATGTGTCTCTTATTTCACTCTGTTATCACTGAAATATGTTTGATAAGATGTTATACCCTGTACTGATAATGTTTTAGCAGAGTATGCTAGACTTATGCACACGTTTATCACATAAGTATCTGCGACCTTTTAGAGTATCGTTAGTCGAGTCAAACTTACTTTGAGTCAAGACAAATTTTGTTAGAACTCAAAGTAATTAAAGATTTATGTTATCTATTATCTATATAATTATCTATATATGTTATCTATAATATTATTAGACTTCTGCGTATTTCAACTTATCATATATTTATATATGTAAGTATATCTACAATATTTTTAGATTTCTGAGTAATTAATCAGAACTTCTCCTAAGATTCAGATCAACTTAAAAGATATTAAAGTGAAGAGAGTAGATATTTTAAAGCAAATTTTAATCAATATACTGGGTATCTGTCAGTCAAAAACTCATCATGGAGTTGCTCCTTTTGTAGGATTTTCAACAAAGCTGAGATAGAAGAGATGAAAGCTGAAGGCACTTTATATATTCTTAAAAAGTTGAGGATACTTCGAGTTACTTCTTAGCAGAGTACTGGGAATCTGCTAGTCGAATACTTGAATTTAATTTGCATGTAATTTGTAGATAAAGTATCCCCAAAAAACCCAATGATCCCGAAGGTAAAATCAATATTTATTCACAGATTTTTAGATGCAAGTTGGAGATACTTTAAAGCGGAGTACAGGGTATCTGCTAGTCGAATTTTCTGATCTCTTTTCATATAATTGACTATAGAACTTGAAGCAAAGCAAATAAGTATACCCAAGAAACCCATGGATCCCAAAATTGAGATCAATATTTGCTTATAGATTTTTAGATGAAAGTTGAAGATACTTCAAAGCAGAGTACAGGGTATCTGCTAGCCAAGCACTATTAACTCATTGTTTATATAGTTTCTTAATCAATTGGAATATTTAAAATGATAATCTTTAAGAAAGTCGAACTACATAAAGGTTATACCCGATGAACCCAGAAGATACCACAGTATCTGCAAGATATCTTGGATGTACTTTAAAGAAGATTACAGGGTACCTGCATGTCGAGCACTATTAACTCATTGTTTAAATAGTTTGCTGATAAGTTAGGTTTCATCCGATAAACCTCGAAGATCGAACAATAACTGCCCAACGATTTTTGGAGAAAAGATGGAGATACGTTGAGATGCCTTAAAGTAGAGTACTTGGTATTTTCTAGTCGAATGTTCTTAACTTCATTTCAAGTATTTGGAACAAACCAGATAAGTATAACTAGGAAACCCACAGATTAATATTCCCAGAAGATAGATTGATCTTCTATCTACCTTCTTTATATTCATAGATGCTCTACAAAGTTAGTTGACTCTGTGATCTTCAACTCTTTGAAAAGTTGCCTCTCTATGGAGGCCAAAAGTGCTGCCCAATTGCAGAGGAAGTTTATTAGAAAACTCTTGTTTAATCAAGGTATATTTCCAGCTTTCCCTTATCCATAAGAAGTCGGGGAAAGCGAGAGGTGGATTCACTACATTCAAGGACTATTCTCTGCGATCCAGTCGCGATAGTGGGCAATATTCATGAAGCCATCGGGTTGCGCTGTGCCACAGCCACCAACATAGAAGGCGCCAATGGCCACCAGTTCGTTCTTGTAGACAGCAGGTGCTCCGGCATCTCCGAGGCACATGCGCTTGGCGGTATCAGAGGACGCTGATGTGGATACCAGGCATAAGAGACCCTCGTGGTTGAGGTACAGTTGCTTTTCGCAATCGGATGCACTGATTGTCTTCTGGCTGCCCACATGGAGGCGTTGACTGATGCCGCCCTTGGGTGTTAGGGATCCCCAGCCAGAGAAGGTCAACTCAGCGCCCGTGGGAGGGGCTTCACTTGCCAGTGCAATGGGCTGAGTGTTTACATTCAAAGTGAGTGGAGCCTGGAGCACGAGCAGTGCCAGATTATTGAGTCCATTGGCAAAAGCTTTGTGTACCACAATCCTTGAGACTGCAGCAAGTTGACCACCAGCCGAGCGTTGAATGCTGCCCGCGCGTATCGCGAAATTTCTTGCTGGATAACTGAGGGGACAATGGGACAATCAACGATTAGCTGGAGTCAGGGATGTGGTTAGGTTACACTACCTTTCAATGCCACCACCTCGGGTGACGCAATGAGCTGCGGTTAGGCAAACTCTATCGCTGATCAAGGCGGCACCACAGACATGATCGCCATTCCATTGCAGGGAGACGCTATAGGGATGCGAACCGACATCTGCAGCCACACCATCCAGTAATCGGCTGGACTGTGCCGTCACAGAGATGACAAGTGCCAGAAGGAGGCAACCAATCTGTACTGTTTGCATGTTGAATTCAATCTTAACTAATTGAGTGCCAACAGAACCTGGAATCATTTATACAGGCGCCAGGTTTTTTTATGATATGCTCACGAATCTAATCGACAAGCGACCAGGTCATAATAAACATTGCTTATCGACGGTTTAGATTAGATGCAGTCCGTATCAACGGTATCAATGGTATCAATGGTATCAAGCAGGCAACTTGTCGGACAATTTGACCAAACAGTTTCCATTCCGACATCATGTTAACCCAACGCATGTCGCTCTCATTGCTCTGCCTTTCTGCAGTTCTGGGTCTTGTTGCGGCCTCGCCACAGGGTCGCCTGCTTGGCTCCGAGGATGCCCAGGTATCGGAGTTCCCCTGGGTGGCATCGTTGCGCCTGAACAAGGCCCACGTCTGCTCGGCCAACATCATTTCCACAACGAAGCTGCTCACTGCCGCTCACTGTGTCTCCGATGTGGGCATCACGCCGTAAGTGAATCCCCAACTTATCCAGCTCCCTTTATCATGTTCCGCTATCATCTTCTTGTAGCGTTGCTGCCAATCAGTTGACTGCTCGTGTGGGCAGCATCAATCAGTTTGCTGGCGGTATGTTGGTGGACATCAAGGAGGTGACCATACATCCCTCTTATGGCAATTTTCTGCATGACTTGGCCATCTTGACACTCAGCCAACCGTTGACCTTCAACGAGAAGATCAACAAGATTGCACTGCCCGCTGCAGCGGAGGAGGGCGAAGACAAGCCCGAGGTACCAGCGAATGGTACACCCGTCTATGTTACTGGGTGGGGTGAACAACTAGATGGATCCTCCAATTACAAACTGCAAAAGGCAAACTTCAATACGTTGAGCAAACCACTTTGCGAGCATGCAGCTGGCTATGGCTATGATTCCGTGCTGTGCCTCTCCAGCGCCGAGAAGCAGGGTGTCTGCCGTGGCGATGATGGTGCCAGCGTTGTTGATGATGATGGCGTCATGGTTGGCGTTGTTAGCTTCTTCTTTGGCAACTGCGGTACCAAGTATCCCGATGTAACCAGTCGTACCTCCTACTATGCCAAATGGATTGAAGACAATCTGCAGTAGAAGCAGCCTCTTCCTGGGAATTCCAACTGAGTGCATTCTCATTTCCCCAATATTTTTTTTTCAAATTTTTTTTTTCAAGTGCATAAATTTGTGATGTTCATGTTAAACGTTGATTTTATGGGCGGGCACGAAACGTTCGAAACGTGTTTATTATGGCCATATATTCCAGTTTTGTTGGCCATATCAGCCGGCCAACTAACGTCCGACATGTGTATATGGTCAATAGGGGCTATCGATATCGTTAGTTTTCGACTCTTTAATTATAGCCCGGCATTACGAACAAAGGTTCCTATCGCAGTCGCAATGGCAATCGCAACCGATAGCAATGCAATCCGGGCAAAACCTCCGATTGCGGGAGCTGGGAGGGATCAAGAGTCTTTAGATAACCAAGCGTTGGTATTGTTATATGTTTGTGAATTCAATTTCTTTATCTTGGCTGATCAGGTTGTCGGTCATTGAGTCATGGCTTACTCATTGCATACGCTTCGCTTCTCCCAACCCCATGAGCACCCCTGTTGCTCTACCCGATGGGTTTGGGGGGTTACCCCCTTCATGGACTACCGCTAATTGCGAATTTACTGCCAGCATAATAATGAAAGAAACTAGTAGAACAGCCTACAGGTAAGCACGCTCGACTGGTGCAGACCCTGTGCTTTGCCTCAATGCTGCGTAACATTGTTTCTTTCATAACTTTCAAGTTTATTAGGCTCTTGTAATAAAACTTTTATAGCACATCGGCATTTAGTTACTTATCGTGTGTGTCAGAACTCAAGGCTTTACCTGTTATGGTTTTTCTTGTAGTTGGTAGTTAGTTGGTTAAATTCAAAAACACGTTTGATCTGCTTATGGACGCACATTTAGACAGTTCTGTATCGACTATATATGTATATACTTAATGGTATCTGCAGCGACTTCTTCTGACTGTTGTACACATTACGCACTTCGACATACATAATACACCCGCTGCACTTGTTAAGTACAGGGTCTAAAAAAATAACGCTGAAATTAGCTGCTGACTATTTGATAAGATTAGATTTAGAGTAGCTGACCAAGCTAATGATAAGCTCAACGCTCTT
The DNA here is from genome assembly GCA_018901825.1 of Drosophila funebris. Classification (NCBI taxonomy): domain Eukaryota; kingdom Metazoa; phylum Arthropoda; class Insecta; order Diptera; family Drosophilidae; genus Drosophila; species Drosophila funebris. The sequence goes on from JAEIFK010000454.1 coordinate 177,859, forward strand.
TCCCGGCGTCCACTTGGCGTCATTTGCACAACGCATTCGACAACGACTTGACGCTACAAAATGTTGCAAGTGAAGCTACTGGGAGCATGGTTGCTCCTTAGCGTGTGCCTGGCCAGGGGCACTGAATCGGCCGCGGCGACGGCCAAGGGACGCATTATGGGAGGTGCGGAGGCTTCCAATGATGCAACACCCTATGCACTGTCTCTTCGCGTGGACAACGCTCATGTGTGCGGTGCCAGCATCCTGTCGGCTACCAAGTTAATCACCGCCGCCCATTGTCTCTATCGGGATGGCAAACAGTAGGTTTAGAGCAACAGACTATCCAGCTGGTGTTAGACTAATCTTTTGCTTTACTCCAGAATCGATAAGAACCGCATTTCGGGACGTGTGGGAAGCACCAATCAATATGCCAGTGGACATATTGTCAGCATTGCCTCCTACGTCATCCATCCGGATTACTACAAGCTGGACAACAATCTGGCCATTATCACACTGAACACAGCATTGCAGTGGACTGATCGCATTCAACCCATTGAGCTGATTGGCAAGGATGAGCCGCTGCCTGCTGATGGATCTGCCATAACCGTTGCTGGCTGGGGAACCACCGTCGAGGGCACCTCCTCGTTCAAGATCCGTGAACTTAACTTGACCTTCGCTGCGGATGCGGTTTGCCTGGATGCCTACAGTGATCACGATGCCAGCAAGAACTTCTGTCTGGCTCATCCCCTCAAGGAAGGTACTTGCCATGGCGATGGGGGCGGCGCTGCCGTCTACAATGGCAAACTTCTCGGTGTTTGCAATTTTGTTGTCGGCGCCTGCGGCTCACGATATCCGGATGTCTTTGTTCGCACCGCCGGCTACAGCGACTGGTTGCAGCAGCAGCTGTCCAACTAGATCAATCAATCAATTCCAAGCGATACAATTATATAACCATTATTATATAGTTGAACACAGTGTTAATCTCATTGGGCGGAATGTCTTTTGCTTTAAGTAGCATAACCCTGGTTTTTGCTGAGAGTTTCCTCAAGGACTTTCAAATCGATCTTTCGCTTTGTTTTCTCAGCTTGATCAGATACTTATTTCTTTAAGTTTGAACTGATCCATCCGATTGGACATATGTGAGATTTAGGAACATAAGCTTAAAGATTTTGATCCGAGTACAAAACCTCTATTCTTCTCCAGACTTTTCGACTCATATTTTCCTTCGCTTAGATTAGATTTAATTAAGTCCTTCTCTAGTCTGACACATGTGTGCCTCATTATTATATATTCTCCTCATGAATTTTCCACTTTCTTCTCCACATTTCCATCTCTTCTTTTTCCAACTTCAAACAGAAGTACAAACATTCCTCAGGATTTTTTGACATCGATCTTCATCAGCATAAATTCTGCTTCCTTTTCATAGTTTGATAAGTTATTCTGTTTTCCCTAGTACTTTTCTTGTCCCTTCCCAATTGTTAGGAACATTTTGTCCTGGCCTAATTCATTAGTTGCAGTGAGCGATAAATGAACCGATAAGTATATTTTTCATAACACCTTCGGGAAGACCATAATATGACTTCAGTCAACGCGTCAATGGAGACGATAACAAGTCATGCTATGCGCAATAATTTAGATCAGCTTTTATGACTAAGCTACTTGGATAAGGTTGACTTAACAAGTGTCAATTCAAAGGAAGACGCATTCAATAACTTGATCTAATTATACAATCTTTAATATAAAGTATAAGACTTCAAGTTCCTTTGCTTAATGTCTAGAAATATTACGAAGATTCTAGTTCATAACAGCGTAACTATTGTGAAATGTGCTTGTCTACATTTATGACTATTGCGAATGTATTTTTACAATCAAAAGTCTAAAATTATATGCGCATGATGGCAGAGTCTATAAATATATGTTCCTGTACGTATATTAACGGTCGAAATCAGAAGACAGAGAGACCGTAGATAAACAAGTCTATAGGAGATCTAAGGAATAGTTTCTCTTAGTATATTAGCTATACTTCTTGACGATACATAGCTATTCTAAGTCTAGGATACTTTAGAAACAGTTTATCAATAAGGAATTCCAATGTTCCCACGTATTTCCTATTCATTGAAGGGTTAAGGATCTGAACTTAAGAGGAACTATGGAATACTTATTGGGTTTGATATCTTGAGAGTCGTTGAAGCTCAAGGAATGTAGTCTATGAACGTCCTAAGACTTCTAAGATTTCGTTAATAATAAAAGTAATATTAAAAAGAGACGAAGACAAATCGATTTACATTATATAACCATCTAAAATATCGATAGATTTGAACTATACATTGATAAGATATTAGATTGAGAGTTAGCTAACCGAAATGCTTCCTTGAATTTTCCATTGTGAACTATGATAAGTTACAAGTTATTGATAAGTTATTAGATTAAGTAATAATGCTTCCTTGAATAATTCCCAATAATTCGAGCAATTCTCCCCTAATATAATGACTAGTATAACCGTAAAGCTAGTAAAACCATAAATCTATGATATGGGAAAAACCTTTGACGGATAAGCGTGCAAAATCAGTGAAAGGGAAGACGGATTAATGTGGAATCCAATACAATCCGACAATGTGAAACATTTGTTATCGGATTGCGATGGAATTGAAAGATTCGTGTTGGATTCAAGTGCGATTACACATGGTAGGGGAGAGAGAGAGAGAGAGTGACATCGTTAAGTCGATAAGATTGGGACACAAGACGGTTGGAGTAACTTCTAACGTTGGTAACATAAATAGATCGCGATGATCGCCATGGGCCTTTATTTCCTCAATCTTTGCCATGTTGAGAGCTTTGATATTGCTGTGTGCCTCACTGGCCTTGGTCGCGGCTGCCCCACAGCGTCTGGAGGGACGTGTGGTTGGCGGCGTGGATGCCTCAATAGGACAGTTTCCACATCAGATTTCGCTGCGTCAATCGGGCTCCCACATTTGCGGTGGCTCCATCATATCTCGTGATTACATCCTGACTGCGGGGCATTGTGTTAGCGTTCAGCTAGAAAATGGCACACTTCAAGTGTAAGTAGTTGAATGCTTGAGAAGATCAGCATCCAAACTGATTCCAATTTGTGTAGTACACCCGCCTCGGTCCTGAGCATTCGAGCTGGAACTTTGGACCGCTTCCAAGGCGGCATGCTCATCAATGTGATCAATGTTGTGGTGCATGAGGAGTACTCGGGCTTTTGGTACGATGTGGCACTGTTGAAGCTGGAACAGCCGCTCATCTTCTCCAATCAAATACGTGCCATACCGTTGGCCACGGTGGAAACACCTGCGGATAGCCAGGTGATCATCTCCGGCTGGGGTCGCCTCACATGGGGGAGGCGATGTGCCCCGTGTGATGCAATGGAACACACTCAGTTCGATATCGAAAAACAGATGTGGTCTCACCATTGGCATCTTCAAGGATCACATGCTCTGTCTGGCCCACACGAGAGACAATGGTGCCTGCAATGGCGACTCTGGTGGTCCAGCGATCTTCAATGGAGAACTGGTCGGTATTGCTGGCTTTGTTGTCGACGGCTGTGGTTCCGATAAGCCCGATGGTTATGCCAAGGTCTTCTACCATCGCGACTGGATTATCCAACATGCCAATTTGTAAGGCAATCGAACATATCGATTGAAAAGCCGATAAGTTGATTCAGTCGATTACCAAGAGTTGAGTTTCTTATACAAATAAAGAAAGCAATGCTTGGAATTTTAACGAGTTTTTAGACCCTGTACTTAGTAAGTACATGACGTATATTAAGCTTGTCGAGGTGGACAATATCCTTGACAAACAGAATAAGTAACCTTCTTGCTAAGGTAGTGCATTCTTCTGTCAAGAGGTTCTCCGAGTAGTCGTACCCTGCTGATGTGGAAGGCTTTTAAAATCGCCGGAGGGGAACTACCTTACTACTACCATCCGATTGATAACGTATGTCGACAGAGGTGAGAACCCAACTTAGCAGGAAACTATTCCATTCTTAAGCTTAATCTGAATGCTTTAATACGCTAACTGAATTAGTGAAAGCCACACAGAGTTAGGTTACGCCAGAACCGGGGTATGTATTGTATGTATGTGATGCAATGGTAGGGTCTTAATGGCACGTGTCTGGGTTGTTTGGGTAATTAAGACGCCGTCATTTGCGAGTCTGATAAGCGGACATGCCCCTATTTAAGGGGTAGAGGGTTGACTTGGCGCTCTAGCATTGACATTGACATGATGAGGATGATGACTGCGTTGTTAGGTTGCCATAAAAGACGACAACGCAGCGCCAATGAGCACACACTGGAGTAGTTCGAGAGTAGTTCAATATCAAGCAGAAACATGAAGTTACAAGTGAATCTCTTGATCCTCTTGCTGGGCATCAGCGGAGCATGGCAACAGGCGTTGGAGGAGCCGAAAGTGTCGATTGGACCACGCATTGTCGGAGGGAAACGTGCCAGGGCAGGACAGTTTAAGCATCAAGTATCGGTGCGTCATCGTGGTCTCCACATCTGCGGTGGCTCCATCATTTCATCCAACTATGTGCTGACTGCGGCTCATTGCGTTCAGTTCGGTGCAAATCCGTAAGCTTCATCCGCCAGTCAATCCCATTCGTGCAATGTGAACTAATTACTCCGTTTACAGGGTATCACCAAGTTCGCTGGCTGTGCAGGCGGGCAGCCTTCAACTCCATAGCCATGAGACGTACGTGGACGTCGCTGCTGTCAAGGTGCATCCCAAGTACAGGAGTGGAGGTGTCGGTTACGACATTGCCGTAATTCGTCTCCGCTCCAAACTCATATACAATGCCAACATCAGTGCTATTGAGTTGGCCCGGAATGATCCCCCCGTTAACTCGATTGTGGATATTTCTGGTTGGGGTGCCATCTATCATGGCGGTCCCACCTCCAAGGAACTGCTCTATGTCCAGGTACGCAGCATCTCCCGCAATGAATGCACCAGTCGCTACATGCGCGGCCTTCCCGAGTCGACCATGTGCCTCCTCCATGGCGCCAATCTTGGTGCTTGCCATGGCGACTCTGGCGGTCCCGCTGTCTACAATGGTCAACTCGTGGGCGTCGCCAGCTTTGTCCTCGGCAGTTGTGGCCGTGAAGCACCCGACGGATATGAGCGAGTTTCTCTTTTGCGCAGCTGGATAGTCGAAAATGCCGAACTGGCAACTCAATCAAGCTCACAAGTTGCCTAGGGTATCTAAAAGATCTCCTAACATTTCAAATTCAAATTTGTAATCGAATTTGCTCAATAAGTTCAATGTTTATTCATCTAAAAGAGAAATTTGTACACTTTATTGGGTTGCCCATACCCTTCATATTAACTTGGATTACAGGGTATATATAGTTTCCAACTTGGTCTGCCTAAAAAACTAGGATACAGCCTGTTCCTGAGTTGATTGAAAAATTGTAAGGTTACATCATTCAAAAGAGAAATCGTTAGTGCTCGACTGTGACATACCCTGTAGTCAGCTCTAAGATACCCTAACAAGTATTGGACTCATTGGTCGCTGCTCAACTTGTACACTCACTTGTACACTTGGTGCTACTCATATTACTACTCATATAAGCATGCATATTATCAACAATTACAGGGTATACATTTGTCAACTTGAGCTGTACAAGTAAACTAGAAGTCATCCGGCTCCTGAGTTGATCGAAAAATTTTAATGTTATTTCATTCAATAGACAAATCGTTAGTACTCGACTGTGACATACCCTGTAGTCAGCTTGAAGACACTTGAATATGAATATGCTGAATACGCTGAGTATACATATACTACTTGGTGTTTGCGATTAGACACTTAGCCCTACTCTCCTAAAACATACACATTATCAGGGATTACAGGGTATTCAATTGTCAAAATGTCTAAACAAGTCTTAGCATATAAGGATTCAGGCTGTTTCTCAGATTATTAGACAATTTAATTTACATAAAATACAAATCGATAGTGCTCGACTGTGCTATACCCTGTAACCAGTTCTTAAATATTCGAACACATATTCAACTAATAAGTCGTTGCTGATGACGAACATGTTTACTTAATAGGCTTACAATTGGAATTCCCAAACATATTGCAAAAGATTACAGGGTATATAATTACCAATTTCGACTCTTTAAACAAGATAAAGCTGAGACAGCTTATAGAAACTGAATAAAAATACAAATTAAATCAATCTCAATTACAAGTTAATAGGACTAGGCTGCAATACACCCTGAGGCCATCACCGAGATACCCTAGAAACCAAGTTTCATGATTACAGGGTATAAAAAAAGAACTCGTATAGTTCTTTAACGAGTCTTACTTCTGAATCGTCCATTAAAAGTCGGTCAAAGCTGAATAAAAATATACTCTTAAAATTATTTATTGCAGGGTATACAATTTGCCAACTTGCCACTCGCAACACAGCCTATGAATCATTTACGCAAATTGCTAAATAAATGTATTTATTCATATTTTCATTTCAATTCAACTAAGGAATTCCCGGAACTCGTATGCTCCATTTCCGCTTTAAAAAAAAATTAGTTTTTTATTATTTGAAACTCGTATTTTGTATGGCGTTGAGAGAGATTCGACGTTATCAGAGCGTGGCTTGAGCTCTGCTCATTAACTGACCCATCCTGACCTCCCACCACCCCTGTGACCCCGTTGCTCCTAAATGCCACAAAAAGAGAGCAACAAACAACAACAACAACAAACAACAACAGCAACAACGACATCGAGTGTCGACCCCATCAAATTCATCACACACAATTTGTGAAAGTGAAAACTAGAGACCAGCTCTGAAAATTGTTGTTATTTTATTCAGTAATTTTCCGTTTGTTTATTTTGTTTTTATGTTTAAGTTTTTCAGTATTTTTCCAGGCATTACAAACCTCTTAGCAATGCCCCGCCCCCTTCTCATTCCATAGAAGTCGGCATGTAATGATTTTGTTTTGATTTTCATTTAACTTCGTCGTCGCAAGTTTTGAAGAGTTTTTCCCCCATTTTCCACTTTTATCTACCCCCCCCCCTTCCCGTCCTACATTTTCCTTTTTCCCCCCACCCCTCGGGCTCGTAATTATCGTACATGGCATAGCATTTGTCAGTTCATCCGACTCTCAGCCAAGTGTAAACTGCGGTTTACCATGCAATCCATCTTGTCGCAAGTCATTGAACTTCACAATCCCTCCTCTACGTATCGCCCAATGCAAGCAACCAGTCAAGGCCTCGCCCCATCAGCCAAGAACGAGGCCGAACAGCACTAAGATTCCCGTATTATTAAATAGTTTGAATGATTAAATGTTATGGCAAACATATAAACTATGATGCTATAGATCAATATGCGAATAAATTCTCAGCATAAAGATTTAAATATAAATTAATATTCAAAACATAACTTAACTTATTATGAATCTACATATGAAATGCAACCTCTCACTTAGCACTTATAGCAGCAAGCTAAAGCATGCTCGTTGAAAAGCTGAGTGTTACATCACTTAATTTACATAAATGCACATATCGCAGTCATTCGCTGTCTCGCTCTCACATTTGTGCTGGCCGCACAACGTAACGATTCAATGCAAAAGTTATTATTATAATTTATTTCTTTTCTGATTATCTATCCGATCATGATGAAACTTTCAGTATTTCTTCTATGGGTTATTCTTCAAGCACTTGTTAACTAAGAAGTGTCTACATGGAGAAATGTGGCCATAAGTACAATTCGAATCTTGATGCCAAATTTGGTGTCTCTAGCTCTTATAATTGCTGAGGTCAACGCGTTCAAACAGACGGACGGACAGATGGAGGGACATGGCTCATTCATCCCGACTGTTGATACTGCTCAAGAATATATATATATATATATATATATATATATATATGCACTTTATAGGGTCGGAGATGCCTTCTTTTCCCTGTTACATACATTTTTTAATTATTTTATATTATAGCTTTTAAGTAGCACTGCAACAAGTGCTAAATTTATAAGTAGGCGTAATCCTTATTCAAAAATTAAGTGACAAAAATAAAGTATTAGTAATTTAGATATATTATAAATCATTTGTTAGCGAAACTAATTATAGCATATTATGTATAGAAACGTGCTTAAAAGCAAATTTTAATTTGAAAAAATATTTATTGCTCTTTCTTTTATTTTTAATTTATGCACATGAGATTTGCTCTGTAACGATTTAATTGTTTACTGAATTATGTTTATTTCTTAAATATATTTTTACTTTTCTAATTAATTATGCATTTTATTTAGTTTATTTATGTTGTAAATGTTTGCATAAAATTCATAATTTTCAAAGAATAGAACTTGAACTTGAACTTCTTATATTACAAAATATTTCACAGACTATTCTTCTCATTAAATATTTGTACTTATTTTTTGTCTAGTTTAACACTCTATTTTGCTACAAAGTTTATAAATTTAATCTGTGTTTAGCTATATTTTTTGAAGATACACAACAAATATGAATTTTTAATAATAGAAGCCTTAATACACATGTTCTGTCGATAGATATCAGAGTCGCTGTATTCGAGGGATGTTTAAGGGGTTTGCAAAAGCGTTAAATGTGGAACTTGCCTAACTGCTAAATGTAGATCCAAAAGAAGCGTCAGTCAATTTCACCTGTGCCACTTCCACGACAATAACAAATTTCATGCATTTTGATTCGCATGTGGCACAACTGATGTTGCTGTTGTTGTTTTTGCTGTTGCAATTGGATTTTGCTTGCCATGGAAAGTAATCAAAATTGAAAGCGCACCCCTCGCACCATGCACCACAGTTGAAAAAATGCAACCAGATTAAGTGGCTTTCAATGGTGGAGGACGGGGTGGAGTAGGGGAAAGGAGAGAGGAAGACATGCCAAAAGCAAGCGATCAAGCGATCAAGCGATCAGGCAATCAAAAGCGGGGCCCGAGCATACATGTGAGCACTTGATAACGGGTTTCTAAATCCGGCCGCAGTTAACGTCACTGACAGCGACGTCGACAGCGTTAGTGGCAGCGGCAACGACAACGACAGCGGCAGCAGCAGCAGCAGCAGCTGGTGACGCGTAGGAGAAAGAGTCGTTGCACAGTGCAAAGACCAGACCCCAGAGACAAAGTTAACCCACTAACCTTGTTATTGTTTAATGTCTGTCTCTCAGTCTGCGACTCAGTCTCCGCCTCAGTCTCCGCCTCAGTCACCGTCGCAGTCGCTGTCGCAGTCAAGCATCGGTCGTGGTCGTTGTCACATTGAAAGTAGCTGTCAAGTTCAATGCTGTCGTTGCTGCTTGCGCTAGCTGCGGCTACTGGCTACTGCGGCGTCGGCCATGGCGGAAGCGACTGCGTCAGCGTCATGCAGAGAAAGCAGTGCGAAAAGGACATGACATGGAGAGAGTGACGTCGGCAGAGGCATGCGCAGTTGTTTAGTGGGTTAGTAGTGTGTGTGTGAGTCACAGTACATCTATGCGATTGTGTAAGTGTGTGTGTGTGTGTGGTTGCGATGCTGTATGAGTGTGTGGGTGGTTGCCAGACTCTCGTTTATATAACAACAATAAACTGCATGCAGTTGTTGCCGAAGTCGCTTGCAATGACCTTCACCTTGGCAGTGGCAATGGCAATGGCAATGGCAGTGGCAGTGGCAACGTAGACGACGGCCTTGCCACTGTCTATGCCGCTGCCAGGACACTAACAACCTTGGTCTTCCAATGTGCACGTGCACATGCATTATTTTAGTTCATTTGCAAATCAATTTCATTAATTACCTGCACTTTAAATAATGTTGTTATTCTTACGACTGCAGCGTGCGGCGTTTGCGTTAGCGTTAGCAACAGCGTCGAAGTCAGCGGCGACAACTGCAAAAGAATTTGCATAAAAACAATCAGCTTTAAATTCAATGTACGCTCTTGCCGGGCTTCCAATTTCTTCACGCACTTCAATTTCTGTCGCCAAAAAAAAAAAAAAAAAGAAAACAAACAAAAAAGAATATACCACAACAAACAATAAAAAACAAACACAAGGCGAACCAAAATTCTTAGGCGTCACAAAAAGTTTCTCTTTACGCCTACGCAACGGGAGGTTCAATTAGCACGCACCGCACACGCACTGAGGCCATAAAGCAGCAACAATGCCAATACGAACGGGGAATGGGATCAGAACACAACAATAACAATAACAATAACCAATAACAAATAACGATAGCTAGTTAAATGCTTTAAGGAAGCGTCTTCAACATTAACCGTTGCTTCTTACTTTCGAGCTATGCTATGCGAGTTTTTGGCAGAGCGAGAGAGGGAGAGAGAGAGTGCCAAAGAGAGCAAGTGAAACGCGTCCGTTAGCCAGCGCCGTTAAAGTTCGACTGACAGACCTGTATGCTTTAAGCCAGAGACCGTGGACGTCGACTCTGACGCTGGCAGAGCGGCTGGCGGCAGCAGCAGCAGCGACGGTGGCATCCGACGCAACAACCTCCAGTTTGGTAGAGTAAGTTTCAATGTGGATTTACTTCATATATTGAATTATCACTTACAAAAGAAGACACTTACTGAATATATTCTTTCGGTTTATTGCAAATATTACTCCATCTGCAAGCAGCAGTTACCAAATTTCAAGTCCACGTTCGACTTAATACCAATCATACCACGTTCGACTTAATACCTAATCATACCTATAATCAACTTTGATACATGTATACTTTTGCATTTTTAAATATAAAATATAATCTTCCATTTGAACTAGGTAAACCTGCAAATATGTTTTTGCATCAGAGCTCTTTCTTGCCCTTTGAATGAGAATGGGCTAAGCCGTTAAAATTCAAATTAACGGCTGCTAAACGGTTCCAAGTGGTGGTTCACAGAATGCAACAGAGCAGCGTAACATTTTTCTGTTAACACAGCTCAACAGGCTGGCCCATTAACATTGCGGATTAGATGTGGAGAGGAGCAATGGAACAATTATTCGCTCACAACTAACCGAACAAGTTCAGATAGTTGGTTAGTTTCAATAACCAGTTCATTTTAACTGCAGACAAGTTCGCCGCCGCAATTCGTTTTGTAGGCCAAAAAGGTTGTGATGCAATTTTTTTGTTGTTTTGAACGGGAAAAGTGAAAGTCTATTGGCTCTCTATTGACAAGTGTATAAACGTGGTTTGTTATCAATACAATTTCACGTACTTCTGTGGTCAAGAAAAATCAGACGATAACAAAGCCGCATCAACTCGGTTCCAAAAGGTCAACGGCAAAGAGAACAAGAGCAGCAACGGCAACAACAACGACAAAAGCAACGGGAAACAAGAGAAACACAACACGCAATCTAAACAAGGTGGCGAGGGCAACAACGATAGCCAATGTGCACGCGACTTGAAAGTTGCGCGCGTAACTGGGCCAGCCCAGTCTAACCTCAAAGCACGCACAATCAATCCCTAAGTATTCCAAAGTATGCAGCGCATTGTGCCGGCTGGATGGTGTTTGCCCTTTCGGGTTTCCACCACGACAAAAGTATGCACAAGATCACCTTTGTCCATTGCACTCGGTTAACAACAACTTTCTCCAATAGGTTGTGCTATTTTCACTGACCGCCGGGGTGGCTCTGATGGGCGTCCTATCGCGGTTTTTGCGGCGTCGAAAGCCGCCCCGTCCAACAAGACGGCCAAGGAAATACACCGGCCGTCGCGCCCGGAACAGTATGCGAAGTCCCAATGATCTGACGTCGATAGCCGGCTCAAAGGCATCGGCCCGATCGGGCAGCCCCGTCGGTTCCACGCTCGCCTACTCGGATCGCTTGTCATTGGCTTCCGGATCCATTGGTGTTGGCACACAAAATCAGTCAATTGCTGGCGGTGCTGGTGTCATACAGCTGACCGCTCAACAGTTGGGTGTAATGGGCATGGAGGCGCTGGACACAGTTATTAACTTTTGGGAGGATGCGCTGGCAGCACACTACTCTCCCGGCGGCGTTCCAGCCTCGCTGACAACAGCCGAGGACTCGGAGTTCTGTCGTGAGATACAAAACTTGTTGGAAATGTCATATACGCTGCAGGAGCAGAGCGAATTGCTCTTCCTTGACCAGCGATCGGTGCTCTTTCGCGAGGAACATTCCATAGACGAAGCCGAGGAAGATGGATTTGTTGCCGCCGGTGATGATGATGATGATCGACATTCGCGGAAATCGGGCAGCGTGTTGAGTCGCGCTGGCTCCGATCCCAATCTCGATTCAGCGGAAAGCTTCGCCTCAGCTCTCGACCAAGTGGCCGATCTACGTGAGTTTGATGGCTTCATTGAAACGGCATACGAGGAGTATCCGCTATTCCAGACTGCACTCAAGCACCATGATGAGTATACAGTGCCATGCCGCACGATACGTGCGGAATTGATGCACTGCAGCAGTGATACCGAATATTTGGCAAAGCTGCACTGCGTCCGACTCGCCTTTCAATTTCTATTCAAAGATCCCGCCGTGGGGCAATGGATCTGCGATGCAGGCAGGCAAATACTGACCGATCTGCTGTGCCTGAGCGACAAGGATACCAAAGAGTTCCTTGTCGGCTACGAAGATATGGTTAACTTCCTACACGAACCCGGCAACTGGCCGTGCATTCAAATGGAGCTGGAACAGCGCAACGTCAAAGCCATGACATTCTATGATATTTGCCTGGACTTTATCATACTGGACTCATTCCGAGACTTGGATGCGCCACCAGCTAGTGTCACAGCTGTTGTCCAAAATCGTTGGCTATCCAATGGCTTCAAAGAGACGGTAAGATCATCAATATTACTAAACATTCATTTGGAATGACACTTTCCAAGTTTCATATGAATCACGGAAAATTCAATGGAATTTTCCATGTTACACAAATGAAATATTAACAATTTATTTACTAAATTATTATTATTGATAGAATAAAAACAAAGAAAACAACTTACAGATAGAAACAACTTCGGTCTGCCGAATTTTTAATACTCTTATAGTTAATATGGTTTATAAAAAAAAAATTATTTTAAAAATCAATTATTTAGAAAGCAAAATGCTTAAATGGTTTTTTATTCAGTTTAAAAACAGTTCAGTTTATAAATATTTTTCGTTTAATATTATAAATTCAATCATATTAATTTTACTTTATTTTAAACATTCTTAAAAATCTGCAGTAAGGGTATGTAAACTTCGTCGTGGCCAAACTAACATATCATACTTGCTTTTAATTTAATCAATCCATATTAAGCTCACTCTCTTTCATTTATAGCTCAACAAACTCATGACTTAATCTTGTTTTTGCACTTTCGCTTATTGCTAATCTTTTGTTTGCATATGAAATTGAAAGTGTCATTCCATCATGTCTACATATTGAATATTTGTTGTCCTCTCACTTTAACTCAATTTAATGTGTATATCTTTCTTATTCTTTCTTAGGCATTGACGACGGCAGTGTGGTCAGTACTGAAGGCCAAGAAGCGAATGCTCAAGTTTCCCAATGGATTTATGGCACATTTCTATGTCATATCGGAGCAGATATCGCCATTGATGGCATGGGGTTTCTTTGGTCCTAATGAGAGTCTGCGAGACATTTGCCATTATTTCCGTGAGCAGTTGCTGGCGTTTTTGTCCGACATCTATAGCTTCCAGAAGAGTCGGTTTACCACCATCGAGGATTTCTCGGAGGATGTGCTCAAGCACATGCAGACACGGGTCAACAATATTGGAGTCAAATTTAGCCAGTAGACACAGCAAATTGATGGGATAATCCCTCTGATAAACGTAGACGTGACTCGTAGATGAAGCCGGATACATAGGGATCATATTGTTTCTTCAGTTAAGGATGCGCTGGGCCAACGCTTTGTTTAATGTTGTTTGATTGGTAGCTTCAAAACCAAACCCACTGCACGCCACATACGTTGACTAATTTTAATGCCACACATACATATATAGATCTTACATACATACATACGCATACATTTACACACTGACATTTATGATAAAGAATCGCATTAAAGTCGCCAAAACATTTGTAAAATAAAACTGTTTACTTGACTGCGCCAACGCCAGCGTCAACGCCACCCCGATGCAAAAGCAGCTGCCGTCGTCTCCAATTGCAACAGCAGGTGGAGTGTATCCTCTTGGTTGGCCAGTCGTTGCTGTTAACTCGTCGCTGCAAGATGTGCAAGGGATTGGGATTCAGCACCGGCTTTGTGGCTCTCTGCGCATTTGTGAGTATATATAGTTTGTATATCACAATCATTGCCACAATTCAAATCTCAATTCCGATAATGATCCCATTCACACCTTAGATCTGTTGCTTTGGTGCACTCCACATGCTCAACAAGATTGTTCACATCAATGAGGAGACTGCATTGCGTACAGAGTTCAAGTTAAATGGCAGAGATCGCTGTCAACGCATATTCATTGTGGATGACACGAATAGTGCACATCTGACCTGGCTGGAACTCTTCTACATGAAGTGGACCCTTGTGCTGACCATTTTCTATAGTTTCATAGTCATGGTGCTCATTCGTGCTCAGTATTTGAGTCATTTTGATATTAATTTCATAACCTCTAATGCGGTGAGCAATCAAATTTCAATTCAACGATCTCCCTCTTATTCTCTCTCCGTTTATGTACATAGATGATGCTCGTTGGCGGCGTCCTGTCTGTTGTCCTTTTCATTGCCACGGTCATATTGCACGAGAGGATGCCCTTTATGGAGGTGTGGTGCAATGAGTTTATCGTTGGATTCATGTACTTCATTGCCATCAATATTTGTGTCGCCGTCATCTTCTTTCTCATCCACTCCTGTCAATATTATTTTCAACTGGAGGATCACGGCTCCTGAGCGAACCGAGTTGATTGTTTAAATATGCAATTCAATAGAAAAGGTTATTAAACATAAACTATAGCAATGTTATAGTCTAACTATAGATAATATGAATAACTAAGTTTGTTGAACACAATCAAATTGCATTACGGATAGACAATTTATTATTTAAGCATTGTAAATGAACACAACTGCATTTTCGTGGCTTTATATACATAGTACCTACATATATGTAGTTATATATCAAGTATATATGTATATATATGTGTTTACAGGTATATGGATAACAGTCAAAATGTTAGTTTTTTATTCATATTCAATTATTATTATACTTTATCTCGTTTAATATTTTGCAAATGCTTTCTTTTCTATTATAGACAAGTTTATTCCAATAATAAATAAAATAAAACTGCCCTGAAACGTTTGCAGTTAACGCACAAAGAATTCTAAAATTCAAAATCTCGGGTGAAAGTAAACGCACAATAATTGGAAGTAATATTGTTTGTATATGTATACATCTATGTATGTTTGGAGTAGAACTACGAGTTAACTGCATTTATTGAGTCAACTTGATTGATTATGTTTTACAAATAGTATTGTTATTAAATCTTTAAAACCGTTTAAATCATCATTTAAATATGTATATAAAAAGACGAATTTTGTATAAAAAGAAAAAAATTGACACATTTATTCGAATACATTTTATGCTGTTTGGTATAAAAGACAGACGAGTGAGATGAAAGGTAAAATAAAAATGAAGTAAAATAAAATGTAATAAAATAATAATTATAGTATGAAATGTAGCGCCACAATTATTTAAACAGTACAACAAAGAGACTCTGTGTATGGCTGGTGCCTTAATTGGCTATAAGCTATAAGCCGATTCTGATTTCTAATTCTGATTCTGAGATGATCTGCTTGTTACAAGTATATATGTATATATATTTATTGACTTCGATGATGTTTGATGCGCTTTCTGTAAAATGCAAGCGAATTCTTCGCTTAAATGCCGCGATATGATCGATGTGCCAGGAATGCGCTTATGAAGTACAACACCGTATTGACCAGGCCCAAAATACCAGCTGCCATGTAGGCATCATTCTTGCTATCACGCAGCTTGATCAGCAAGAAGGCGGATGAAGCGAGCAGTAGGAGAGCCGCCACAGTATGATAAATAAGCTCCTGTTAATAGAAAACGATTAGTCTCGCTTTGCAAGTATCGATAACTTCCATTGCGATAGGTCACTTACGTAGATCGTCTTAGCGATGAGCCCTCCCGTGCTCAGCGATGTGAGACACGCGAGTAACAAACAAAATGTCCCTATCATAAATGTGGTGGCCATCAGGAAATGGAACAGATCCTGCTGTCCACGATAATAGGCAGACTCACGGAAGTTGATCGCCATCAGGGTCACAACGGCAATGCCAATGATCTAATAATGTTATCGAATTTGTTATTTATTGCAATGCAGGTTGTCGATGCTTGATGCCAGTGACGTCACTTACCAGCTCAAAGAGCTTCAGAATACCGGGGAAGGTCTTGAGGTAGCCCGTATTGAGCACAATGTAGGAGGTGTTGGTGGTGCTGGTTGTAGTACGTGTTATGGTCACGGAGTGAGACATCTTGGCGGTTACTTAAGACGGTGGTTGGTTAAGGTGGGTTGGGTCTGAATAGAAACAATTAGAAAAATACGATTAGTTTTTTATTGCGGTTTTTGTTCAGTTTAAAACTAACGATACATATATATATGTATTAAATTTAGAATCAGAATTTAAAGAATTCATTAAATGTATTGGAATCTGTGATGTATTACTATTACTTTTTTGTGGTTTTGTGTTTAATTTTAAACGACATTTAGTAAGCTATTTAGTAATTTTTAAAAATATAATAAATTAATTAATTTTTATAAAGTTAATTGAAATAATAAAACAGTTAACTTTTAAATTAAAACTACTTTTAGAATGTTGAAAAGTTTTCAATTAAATTTATAATTTATTCTGAGAGTAGAATCACAATTTAGAACTGGCAACTAAAATTTGTTAATTTTTTGGGAGAATTGAAACCTCCTGGAATTGTAGCTTTAAATACCGATACATAATAAATATGTGTAGAAATATATGAAATTAAAGGTTGATTTGTTTTAAGGTATTTGGGGAATACATTCTGTGGAAAAATCTCTTATTAACTTAAGAAATTTGTAGAATATCTAAGCTGACATCAGAGATTCAATTGAATGTTGCAAGCTGCAAGTTGCAATTGCATAGATATTTTCACAGTTGTTACAAATGCGCTGCCCTAGCCACGCCCATTGCCTCTCAACTGTTGTATTTTTTGGCCATACATTTTGTTATTATTTTTTTCTAAAATTAAACATTTTCAATGCCGGCCTCGATGAACGCCAAATGTTATTGAAACATCGCAGGAGAAACTAGAAATTCTATTTACTGTCTATCTACAGATAGATCTATGTGTTTGTGTGCATGTAGGTATGACTGTATCTAGTTTGTATGTTTTATACTCATCTCTATAGCTGTTCAGTGACGTCATGGGTTTTATGGTCGCTGCCTTTTGTGTTTGAGCAATATATTTTGATGGAAACATGAAAATCTTCTGAATACACATATACATATATTCACATAGGTCCATTTAAATATATATATATATATATATATATGTGTATATATATATATATATATATATATATAGGCAGATATATGTATATATATTTTTTCGAAATGGGGGCGCGCGTTAATGTGTGTTTTGGGCAAGTGTTGAGCGAGTGGAAGCAATTGGCGATTTCTTATAGATCGAAATGTATACAATATGCACATGTGTACATATATACATATTTGAGAAACTGAGGATAGACTCATCTTTCACATTGATTACAATTTCAATTCAAAATTCCCGATATTTCAATATTAACAAGGTTTTTCGAAATTCTTCGTTTCTTTAGGCTCGTCTCTATAAACGAGCGGGGGGCATTAGTCAGTATTTCAGTATTAGCTCCCAGTCAAAACAATGACGCCATCCCATCCAGCCAACCAACCATCCATCCGTCCATCCGTTGAGTGGGATGACGTAAGAACTTACAAGCGACGAAGACATTGAAATTCAAGTTTGGGATGCCATTCAATTTAAGCCCTACCCCTTACAGCGACAAGTACAACAACAACAACAACAACAACAATAACAATCGGATTCCAAAGTTTTCAAAACAAACCGAACCACATTTTATGTTGATTAGTGAGCGGATTTCCGTTTCTCTCTCGACAATTTTTGAATATGTTTTTTCTTTTTGATTTTGGTTAGAAAAAAATAAAAATAACAATATCACAACAATATCAACAGTCAGCAACAGGCGCCGGTTTCTTTTTTAAAAGATATCATGATATCATGCTTCAACAATGTGTGTAAGATTCTGCCTGTGTCAATGTGTGCGTGTGTGTGTGTGCCAAGAATATCAAGAACAGCTTTTTAAACATAAATTTTAAGAAATTGATTTCTTGTGGCAAACAAAAAATATGCCGCCAATATGCCGATTCATATCATCTCTCTCTATAAAAAAAAACACACACAAAGTAAAAAAAAAACAGTAAGAACAAAATTGATAACAGTAATTATAGTGGGTCTTAGCAGTAGTTGCATTCCTTGTTGTTAAGATAGTGCAACGACATTCCAAGGCAATTTTCAAGGCAATGAGATCATCGTCAAAGGTTCGTTTTGTTTATGACCTGGTGAATTACTTGTACAGTTGACATCAATTTTATATATTTGTACATATATGTACGTATATATATTTATATGTATATCTTTTGAATTCTCCTATCTGGCCACGCCTCAGAATGTTGAACTGGTCAAATATTTATTTTGATTTTGCAGTCGACAACTCCTGAGTTTAGTTCATTTTTAACACAGATACACACACAAGCTTGGATTGAATTAAATATATGCATATATGTATGTATGTACCTATTTAACGTACAATGTACAATACACAAAATTGTATATTTCCCTACTTATGCATACGTACATATACTTATATATGTGATCGTTGAGTTCTTACTTTTTGGACTCACGAAATAATTCGCTGACTATGGGCACACTTGAGTATTACGCCGACAAATTTTGTTTTATTCAAAATTCGTTTGGATTTTGTATTCTTTGTTATTTTTATAAACGTTTTTATTTTGCGATTGGATTTCGAGCTGTGTCGGTTTTGCGTCTTGGCGCGCGTACGTTAAAAACGAAACTAAAACTACGAAAATATTTTCAATTTCGTTTACGCCTTTTTGCTATTGCCAGCTGGCTGGTCCGAAGGCAGCGGCGTCAACGCAAACACGCCCGCAGCGCCAAAGCACAAACAACAACAAGCACAACGCAAACAAATCAACCACAAAGCACAACAAGTTGCTGTTGTTGTTATTGTTGTTGTCATTGGAGCAGCGAGCAACAGTAGCGACGACACGGCGCAGCGCAACTCAGAGTGAAGCGACGCGTCGCGACTCATTCACTCAGTCAGTCAGCGAGGCGATGACGACGATGACGTCATGATGTCACAAAAACGCAGCAAATAGTAACAACACACAACAATAGTAATAACAAAAATACAAAACAAAATAAAAATCCGCAATGTCGGGCGATTTTTATTGTTATTGTTATTGTAAGTGCATTTGGCCTTAACACACCCGCAACACGCACAGGCCATTGTAACGGTTAATTGTTCATCGCCTTATATTTTATCTAATCAAGAAAATTAAGCGAGAGCAAAAGTGGTTGCTGTTGTTGCTCCTGCTTCTGCACTGCTTTCAGTTCTTCTGACTCACTTGCAAGTGAGAGTTCAAATGTAGGAGAGTGAATAAGAGGGAGCGCAGGGAGCGAAATAATGAGTAATGCTATAATAAAATAGGTGAAAACATACAGACAAATTCAAATACATACATACATATATGATATGAATGTGGGCACTGTTTGTATTAACTGTGCTGCTGCCTCAAGGAGAACGTGAATAAATGTATAAAATTTATGAACCGATTATGAATTTGCCTACATACACACATATATGTGAATATGTATGTATGTATCAATGCAATTCATCGTTATCAAGTACACATTCATACAATTTGCCTTCAAGTTTAATTGTTAATATGCAAATTACAAGTTGGGCGTAGTAAGCGTTTAATAATGCCAACAATACCAAATGAATTGTGTTCATTCTCAAAAATAGCACACAGACAAGACTCTGTGCGTTGCCTACTTCAAGGCGTCAAAACTTCCTCAGACTACAAAGTTGCACATCTTTCCGTTATTAAGAATAAACTTTCATTTATAACTTTCTCAAAATTAATACATAAATAATATTTAATTAACTTGCTCTGATGTTTATTTAAATGTCACTTGCATTAATCACTCCTTCACTTATCAATCGTTTGACTCTTATTGAAAGTTCAATGACTGACAACTTCAATCTTGGGTAACAATGCTTCATTTTGGCACAACGATTTTAGATGGATAGATAAGAAGGTAAGCGAGCCACTCAAAGGCAAAGATCCCCCATTAAAACGAAATTTAATTCCGATTTACATTAATTGATTTTGTTTTATATTTCATTTGTCGGTTGTAAATGAATCATGGTATAATGGTGTGAATGAAGGTGGTTCAACTTGACAATGCAAGGGCGCGCACTCATTGCACGTAGATTGGAATTTGGCAAGTGAGCAAGTTGGCCAAATAGGTGTGTGATTGTGTGTGTATGTGTATTTATGTATGTTTGTGTGATGGCTGATAAATGCATTTGCTTATTACTTATAATTCAAATCCTACGTTCAGTACAATTTTCTTCAATTTCATTGTTTTCGTGTCTGCATATGTTTAATGTGTAATGTATGTTTGTATGTGTATGCTTTCTTTCTTGTTTCTCAATATTGGGATTAGAGAATTAAGGCTAAACGTTAAAGGTGTGTATTTATTACTTTTGCTTTTGCATTTGATTTTCTTATAATTTGTTTTTTTCTTTTTCTTTTGCGTTTAATTGCTTTTTATTTTTCTTTAGTTTTACCTCATATCGAGCATTAGTTGAACTAGATATCATCGATAGATCAATTTATATATGTTAATAAGGAAACATTTTCTTGTTGTTTTCTATTCTTTCTTATGGCAAAGAAGGAAATTTTTATAAGTTTTATGCTGAAATTGCACAGCAGCAACGGTTGTTAGAAAACTAAATTTATCGATTATTTTCTTTAACTGTTAAATATTCAATTTCTATTCCTTTCCTTTTTTTGTCTCGCTCTAAACCGCGTGTGTGTGTGTGTGAGTGTTGTATGCGTGTGTGTTTTTAGTATTTGGTAAAATGCGATTATATCTGTGGTTGTAGTTATTGTTATGTTTGTCGTTGCTGCTGCGTCCAGCGTTGCACATCCTAATCGAGTCCATCATCCACAAAGTCGGACGATTCCTTTTTGGCCTTTGGTTCGCTGCTGTTTGTGGACTTACCCTCTGCATCGGAGAAGGGAGAATCGTCGCTGTTCGCGGCACCACCAGTTGGATCGCCGCCTGGGAAACCGCCCGGGAAGAAATTCTTTATCAAATTGAAAATCTTCGGATTTGAAACGTATTTGGAAATGTTGGCGGGATTGCCCAGTATGTCTTGCATGGCAGCTGCCACTTCGGGATCCTTCATTTTCGACATCAAATCGCCCATATCGAAACCGGCAGGCATGCCACCGCCAGCACCTGGGAAACCACCAGCACCTGGGAAACCACCAGCACCTGGGAAACCGCCAGCACCTGGAAAGCCGCCAGCACCTGGGAAACTGCCGGTAGAACTTTGCTTGGCCTGCTCCTTGCGAGCCTTGCGTTGGGCCCGTTGGCGATCCTTAATCTTGCGCTCAGCCTGCTTGCGCTCCTGCTTAATGCGATGCTTTTCAATTTTCTGGGCATTGGGCGTAACTTCACGCAGCCACTCGTCAGCTTCCTCGTCAAAGTCCAGCTTGCATGCCTGTCGCAAATCCTTGGCGGCCTCTTCAAACTGACCAAGCAGACGATGAGCGCGTCCGCGGAACTTATGAGCTGCTGCTGAGTCACAATTTAGCTCCAGGGCCTTGTCGCAGTCACGTATGCATGCATTTGGCTTCTTCAGCTTAAGGAAGGCCTGACCACGCTTGGCATGATACAGAGCATTGCCAGGATTGAGCTCAATGGCCTTGGTGTAGAAGCTAATGGCTTCATCGAATTTCTGTTCACTGTATGCAGCAGCTGCCTGGGCACGCAAATCGCCGGCCTGATCCATTTCCTCATCAGTTGGCGATTTGCTAGAGTCGCCCATTGGCTGAGCTGGATCATTGTCGGCTTCAATGACGCCTATGTAAATTGTGAGGTTGGAAGTTCACACAGAAATTGGAACACGTGATTTTTATTATTGCATATTTGCTTTGACATTTGAACATACCTTCCATATCCAATTCGATATCGGACTCTGGCTCCGATGCAGTTGCATCCTCATCACTTTTGTCTGAATCGTCTGCCTCGGCGGCGCTGGCTGAAGATTCAGCCGGCTTTTGCCTTAGCGCCGGTATCGCCGCCAAAGGGACACTTACTACTGTCCAAAAATGAAGGTTAGACATATAATGCGCATTACGTTGCAACTTACACACACTTACCCAGTTTCGGGCATCTTGAAATTACCCTCGGGCACCTTTCCGCCGAACTTCTCTACAAAATCCTTGACGAACTGCAATTGGGGCATGTTCAACACCGTGGGATTTGTATTAACGAAATCAATAAAGCTTTTTAGCTTGAGCAAATCTTCATGTTGAATTGGCGCAGCCATTTTGAAAAAAAATATTTAACTTCTCGTATGTTCTTTATATTCGAAATAAAATAATGTTTAATTTGCGCACAGAAGCTGAAACAAAAATTTTTCTCCGGTTGTCAATGTGACCGATTATTAGAGACAGCAATGACAGGAAAAACTTGACGAGAATTATAAATTATCGAGTACAGAATTGAGTACAAATGCACAACGTATCGAATTCTGTATTGTGGATTGCTTTGTCCGATATATCGATGACAATAACTAGTAGCCCTGGCGAGACGATTGCAGCCCTGTTCGAAATACACAAAGCAAAAGTGAAAAAAGCATACAAAAATAATAAAAATTCAATGAAAAGTTGTATCTTCGCGCTGCATAATAGAATTAACTGTACTAGGCGTACACTGCAAACATTTAGTGCTGCAGATAAATAATATTGTCAAATAGAATCAATCACAACACATATAAACATCAGCAGCCACACAAAATGGCCACCAGCGAGATTTCCAGCTCCAATGAGCGGCACTACTATGCAAAGCTGGAGGCAATCAAGGATATACGTGACAAGACATTGACTCTTGAGAAACTCAAGGTGCGCATTATTAAAGAGGTAAAGCTTAGCGACGACGAGGAGAAGTGCCTCGATGAATATCGCAAAGAAATGGAGCATCTGCTGGAGGAGAAGATGTCTCACGTGGAGGAGCTGCGCCAGATACATGCTGATATTAATGACATGGAGAATATCATCAAGCAAACCAAGGAAAATCAGACGCGATCTTTTGACATGGCCAACCGCGTGTACGAAGAATATCTCGCACTCAAGTATCAAATCGACCACATGCGGCGTGACTACCTTGGCCTCAGCCCGCTGCGTGACCTGCATGAAGAAGAGGGCAGCCCCATATCAAAGGATCGTTTTCCAACCAATTTTCTAAAGGTTGCCGCCCAATCAGCAGCTGCTGCAGCAGCTGCCGCGGCAGCGGCGGCCGCCTCACAGCCTGCATCTTTGGCCAGACCGCATGCACGGCATCCGTTAATGGCCGAGGCGACGGTGACAGCATTGCCACCGAATGCAACGGGCGCTGGCGGAGGTGGTGGATCGACGGTGCCAAGTGGTGGTGGAGGCGGACCTGGTCATGCGTTTATGCCACCGGCCCCACCAGGCGCACCAGGCAGTGCAGGCGCTGCCGCAGCCGCAGCTGTTGCTGCAGCGCGTTTGGGAAAGAGTGACTTTTCGGCACCACCGCCACCGCCGCCGGCCACAAATCGATTGCAGCAAACGCCGTCCATTGGGATTGGCCATCATCCGTCGTTTCGTTCCGACTTCAATGTGAATCTGAGGCAACAACCGCCTCCAATGAAATCATGCTTGTCCTGTCATCAGCAAATTCATCGCAATGCGCCAATTTGTCCCCTCTGCAAGGCCAAGTCGCGTTCACGTAATCCCAAAAAGCCTAAAAAGAAGAATAACTAATTGCCAACAAACACTCGATAATTCGCTTTGTATTTGTTCCATTTCATTGGAATTTGAATAATTTAGTGTTTTTATTTTTTTTTTGTGGTCTTCATGTACTTATTTATTAACCCAGCGATGATGAAAGATAATAGGCGCGCACTAAAAAGTATTAAATTTTTTTCTCATAACCATTAGATTGTAAGTTGCTAAAAATGTTCTCATATTTTCTGTCAACTATGCTAATATTGCATATTATTACTAAGTTAATTCTATGTAGATATTCTACATTTAATTATAAGCAAATACAGTGTCAAATTGAAATAAACTACTTTTTTATACGTGTAAGCATTCAATTAGTGAGAGAATAAAACATAATTTTTAAATAACTGCCGTGTTCTCTTTGTGCAAATGTAATATTAAATAAAATGCAAAAATTAAACTAAATTTGAAATGCAACAAACTCTGGTCGATAAGTGCAAATCGATATTTTTCGTCATCAGTGTGTAGCACTGGTTGAGCAGCATTTTACAACATTGCTGGGACTGCTGAGCTTGCCAGACTGTTTACACTTGGGCCCGGCCAAGCGATCTGGCTTAAA